>VDFB02270651.1:168049636-168132662 GCA_007258455.2 Sequoia sempervirens | reverse complement strand
AGAACTCACCAAATTACCACACTATTCTTCAAACAGCCTTAAAACAAATCGTAGTTCCTCCTGGTACAACTCTGAATGATGTAGCAGCTTTAACCCATCAAATGAATCAAACTAATCCAAACATTACTTTCCAAAAACATGAGCTCCCTCCTTTAGAATTGCAAAAATAGAAAAAAGCTTTTATGATTATTGCTCAATACAAATGAATAGGGATTAAGAGAACTCTTATAGATATTGGTTCCAATCTAAACATATGTGGACTAAACCTTCTTGATAGACTTGGTATTGATAGATCAAACATCCAATCCGATTTTTTATCCATCAGGGGATTTGACAATGTAAGCAAACAACCACTTGGTGTGATCACTTTACCCCTTACAGTTGGAGTGGCCACATTAGATACACCAATCCATGTTATTCCTACTCATCTTTCATATAACCTTCTAGGCAGGTCATGGATTCATGCAATGAATGGTGTGCCTTCCACTCTTCATCGTAAAATGAAATATATCCACAACAACAAAGTGTACACACTCAACGCTGATGATGAGCCTTATAGTCTCTTACAACTTGAGAAAACCAAAGAGAACCCCTTGCATACATTAACACAAACCACACAAGTGGAACCTGTACAACACAAGGACAAACAACAACATAGTGAACAAGCCACGAAGCTATTAGAAAATGATTGGAGTTCCTTGAATTTTACACCTAACTTCATGAGCAAGTACAAGATCATACAAAAAGATTCAAATAGGGAAAACGAAAACATAGATGACCCTTCGAAAGCATCCACCTCAACCACATTATACAACAAAGAAAACTACACAACAACCTTTGACAAACACAGTAACGAACAACCACTTGATTCCAAAACAATGAAAATGCTTTATGGAAAAGGTTATGAGCTTATGACACAACTTCGCTATAGTGGCAAAGGTTGTGGTGCTAACGAACAAGGTATCCACAACCCTATCGACCCTCTCCCACAATAAACAACTCATGGTCTCAGTTATTGTCTTGTAATAGAGATCGCCAAACCTTCACCCAACATCACCAATCTCCCGCAACACACTCCTAAATCATCCTTAACAACTACTGGTCTTGAACATCATCCTTTACCAAACATGAAAAACACAACTATGCCTTCACTTAATGTCAATGTCATCTCGCAAAATGCTCATGATTTGAATCTCATAGATTTTCCCTCCTCCTATAAGAGTGAGAACAAAATCTCGCAATCTAGAGAAACTTGTGTAAGTATGATATCTACTACTAATCAAGATGTATCTTTGTCACAAACCACAAGACCACTTTCTACCATAGATCAAGAGGGTATCTTGTCAAGACTCCTCCAAGATCACTTGATCACCCTTCCTCCAAGAACTCGAAATAAATGCTATTACAAGACTTCATTTTGCACCTATGATAGAACTCATGGTCACTCAACTAATGAATGTAATGCTTTGAATCGTAAAATCCAACATTTTTAGGAGTTTGGTATACTTCTCTCTGTGGGGGCACCTAATTCCTCTCATTGATATTGATTCTCACTCTAGCATGCATTTCATTCATCATTTTGGCTCACCTTTGTCTTGCACTAAGTCGGGGAAAGGGGTTCGGAAGCCTTGTCTTAGTATGTCACTTGTGGTTGCCTCCTTTGGCTCGTTGTTAACCTTTCATGAATACATAAGAGCAATCTTGGGATGTGGATGACATGCCTTAATTTGGCTCGCATATGACATACTCCCCCCTTTTTTTTTCATGACGTAGCTTCTCAAAAACATATGGCTTGGCATAGGGCTTTCTGAGTAAGCTCTCATGTCCTCTTCTTCTACTTTAAAGAAATTTCTCACAGTACCAGTGTTCGCAACCACTTTAAAGTGGGGGCATACATCACCACTCACATTTCATTGTGCGATTTTATTTTTCTTGTGATTCCCTCTCTTGGAAGCATTAGGTACAATGTTGCCCAAGATGAGACCTTGCATTTCTCCTCTCTTGGAAACAAGATGAGATCATTTTCACTTATCCTCTCTTGGAGACATTGAACATGGTGTTCCCTAAGATGAGACATTGCATGAACAAAGCAAAATCCCTTTGAACAATCCTTAACACTATTTTGCATTAACAATGTCTATGAGTGTCAAGCATACGAAGTTTTTCTTACCTCATAGAGCTCAAAAATCTTTATGTCGCCTTATTAAAGTTATCAGGGGGTATAACTTTGATATGGTTGAGCGAGAAGCCCATCTAGCGGCACGAATTTCCCCATAGCCACCTTTGTGTTTGTGAGTGCATACCAACTAGCGTATGTTTCTCACCTTTTTGTATTTCTCACCCTGTGGACAATCAAAAATTTTGTGGCCCTAGAGTGAGTATGTTGTGGACTTCTCACCCCGCAAACGACTAAAATTTTTGTGGCCCCAGAGTGAGTACATCTTTTCCATCCTGTTTTTCTTCTCTCCTAGTTCTTACCATTGCATGATTTTGAATCTTGATGGTTTGACTAAGGATCTTGGATCCTAGGGGCTTGTTCAACCTCCTTTGATTTTTTTCATTCTTTGTCATCTGCATCTATACACTTGGATCAATCTTGAATGTCTACTTTAGTGTGAGTTTGAAGCAATTTCATCCTCTCACTAAAGTAGGGGCTAAATGTGTCGTAGAAAAAAGTACCCTTTGTTTGACATGAGAATAATTCATGATAAATTGGACTTAAGGAGGCCTTGATTTAGTTATGTGAGGTGTTTTTCACATCCACACTAGGTCTTGGACCCTTGCAAATTGAATAAAATACATTTATTGATGTCTTGTAAAGGTGTTGTAAAGTGTTGTAAAAGACTTTCACGCTTTTCTAGACTTAATGAACCTATTTCTCCCTAATTCAACATTATAAAACATATTTAATTGCATCTTCACATCAATCTAGAATACTTTTAACTTAAACCTAATGTTAAACTAGTGTTGCAATGTGTCTTGCACATTCACATTGGTTCTTGTGCCTTCCTAGGCTATGTGGACCTCATTTTAGTGTTGTAAAGTGTATTTAATCACACTTTCACATTGTTTTTTGTGTCCCAAGCCCTATTTGACATTCACATCATCACTAATAGTCCCATATTAACCCATATTGTGCATCTTGAGGCTTGAATTGATCAAATACCCAACAAGGTTGCATTTTAGACCTTATTTCCTTATCTCTTGGCATCTGAGCTGTCAAATTGGCCCTTGTGGGACCCATTCACTATGTATGGAGAATTAGTCCCATCCAGGTGGGACCCATTCACCATGTGTGGCGAATGAGTCCCATTTGGCTCAATTTTGACCTTTGAGGGGGACAAAAGTGAAATTTGAGTTTAATATTGCTTCATGTCAGCCTGTGATGAGGTATTAACAGGTAAAATAGGTGAATTGCCTATAAAATCACCTCTCTAAATTCATTTTAACATCCATTAACTTAATTCACATCCATTCTTCATTATTTATCCACCCATCTTTCATCTCAAGTGAAGCAACTTAGGGTTTCTTCATTTCAAGTCACCAAGACATCAATTTTCAGACATTCAAGGGTAGATCCTTCATGTTTTGTTGCAGGCTTTCAAAATCAAACATCATGGCAAGGTAATAAACTCTATTATTGCATGTTTCATTCCATTTTTTTATCATTTTGGTTTAATTACCTAAAAGGGGTTTGACCAAGGCAAACCCCCATGCCCTAACATTCAACATCTCTCTCTCTCTTATTTTGTATGTTTGCAGATATAGGACTCGTGGAAGCTTAGAAATAATTGAAGATCAAGTTGCAAGGTTTCTAAAGTCTTCCCTCATTCAACAAGTCAAAATATCAACAAAAACTCATTTTTAGACCCGTAAATCAGAGTTTCAGAAGCAGACACCTGTAGGAAGTCAAAGTGCAAATCGGAAGCTACAGATTCCACTTTTAAAAATCTAAAAATTCAAAATTGGACTCATTCGCCATAGGTCTCAAATGAGTCCCACTCTAGGGTCAATTTTGAGTTTTCTGCATTTTAGATACCTTTTTGCCAGAAACAGGTTTCAGCTCAGTTTTGCAGAACTGGGACTAATTCACCCAGAATGGTGAATGAGTCCCACCAGGCCTAAAAATCAGGATTATCAGCATTTCAAAAGCTATTTCCAGTCTTCATCCACATTCCAGGTGCACACTTTTAGTTTGGTTCAATTATGTTTAGTTTTATATTTGTTTCTAGGTGATTTTGCATTACACAATGTGTTTTCAAACATTTCATATTTCACTAGTGGTGCATGTTTAATCAATCAATTTCATTACTGTATTGCATCTATATCATCTCATTGAGGCATAATAACATCATACATTACATAATTTGAATGAACCCCTTAGCATTTTTGGCCCTACTTTCTCCTTTTAGGTGAAAATCCCTAGAAGAGCGAAAGAAGTGCATGGTGCCAAAAATCTACGGTTCAAAAAGGTGTGATTGTTCCCAACAGCTCTGAAAAAGTTCACAATTTTATTTGTGACTTTCCTCTGAATTTGGAGGTACAGCTCCCTTGTATGATATACAATAAATTTGACTAAACTAAATAAACATATGTATGCTTTTAACCCAAAACCAGGAAAGGAAAAACTCGATACAAGTAAAATTTCTAATATCAAGTGTAGAGAAAAGTAATAAAGGTACTGGCACAAAGACTAGTTTGCTTAAGATGAAATAACAAAAATATAAACCCAATATTACTTATAAACTTAAATCAGCTATAAAGATAGATGCATACACCAACACACAGGAAAAGCATAAACACCAAGATATACCTAAACACACAGATTTAAGAATATCGGATATCTTTGTAAGCTAGATGCACACAGACAACTAGAGATTTCATTTCACAGCGAAAATTGTATTCAAAACAGCATAATATCAGGTCTTTTTGATGATGTCAGAGACAGTTTGAAAATAAACACACACATATATAGTGGGTGAGTAACCGCTTCTCTTTTTTGATAACTAATTTTTAATTAAAAGTCTTTTCAAGAAACAAAAGCAACTGAAAACTAAAATGGTGGTGCTTTGCTTCTAGATTCTGCAGACGTGGAAAGTCATTTTTGCAAGGCTTGGAAATCCTTTGTGACAAGTAGAAGCTCCTTATGGTGCAGAATGGTTATATTTCCCATTCGTAATCTCCATTCTAGCTAGCTATCTTGGATGGATTAAATTCTCTAGTCACTCTCATAGTGAAGGTGTCTGATATCCTCTTGTGATGAGAAAATCTCTTATTTAGTTGTAGTTTATCAAGGTACTCAAAAATTAGCAACTGAGTGCGAGGGAGATCACTTGGCCTCAATCCTAGCCATGGTCTAGTGTTATCAATGGCATAAATTAAATAAGAGGACATGAAAATTTCCATATCAGCAACAAAGTAAACTAGCAGGTTGTGTCACCTTTCAGCTATAAGTGTCACCCAATCTAGAAATTGGGTCCCTCTGAGTATAATCTAAATGAAGTACATCCATTCTTGAAAACCAAAGGAATCTTCATTTCCCTGGACTTTGTGCAGCAACATAATCATGTCGAATATATCTTTTGCAAAATGGTTCTTGTGTAAATTTTGAGGTAACTAATATTTGCCTCCCCTAGGTCTTGCCAACCAGTTATTTTCCATTATGTTTTGATAGTACACCTTCTTGAGTGAAAACTCAATCTGAGCACTGGTGAAATCCATGGGCAAGTAGGGTTCTTTTCATGGATTCTCAAGCATGAGGCAAAGGTGGCTCTTTGAATTTTAACCACCAACCAGTTGTCCTCAGTTCTTATTTCTCAGGTATGAGCATTATGATGCCTTATACATTCAAGAATTAACTCTGGGCATTAGATGGATACAAGGTGGCTGCCTCTACCAATCCGCTTTCAATTACTCTCTATGTGATAGGTTGCCTAGATTGGGAGCATTGAATTTTTCTCTAAACTCATTCATATTTACCTGCCTAAGCTTGGTGTCTCCTATCTCAGGCATGTCACATGTTAACCTTGAGATGTGCTCATAACCTTGACACTTAATTCTTGTCATTTCTAGACCACTAGGGTTCAAATGGATTTTCACCAGGTAATCTAAAATGTACGGAAAAACAAGCCTAAAAACCGTATGCTCATTAGGGAAAGATAAGGATGAAAATACCTCATAATGACCCTAAATTCTATGGATGGAAGTCTACATTGGCGTGCTCCCTTTCTTCATGTCTCCCAAAGTGAATGTCACAGCTGAAGAATGTTCTTGGCATGAATTTCATTTTCATTCCCTGTGAGAAATGTGTAAGTAGATAGGCATTAAATGGCATTTCCCATCATGTAGGCACATGTCAGCTTCCACATCACTACCCCATTACAACCACTTTTCAAAATTTTGAAAAGGAATGGCTACACGAACGAAGAAGTGGGTAGTTCACATAACCTTGTAAATCACCGCCCAAGTTCATCCTTAGCTACAAAACATCGCCCGGTTCCTAATGAGGTTAATTGTTTCGGACTGGATAGTGAATGGGGGAGTTCGACAAACTTAATAACACACCGCCCATGTTGCTTGAGCTTGAAAATAGACCAAAGTATAAATTTCAAAAGTTCATGTAACTATGGAAAACATCGTTGGT
The DNA here is from genome assembly GCA_007258455.2 of Sequoia sempervirens. NCBI lineage: Eukaryota > Viridiplantae > Streptophyta > Pinopsida > Cupressales > Cupressaceae > Sequoia > Sequoia sempervirens. The sequence goes on along the minus strand of VDFB02270651.1, from coordinate 168,126,019 downwards.
GCGTTCAAAACAAGTAGGACGAGTTACAGGGCAAGAAAGAGGAGAGTTAGAGTAACTTCATAAAACACCGCCCTAGTTATACTACACACCCTAAACACTGGCAACACATGACTTCCAAAATTTGAAAAGTAGGTTTACTTTTGAGGGGGACCAAAACCTAGGTAACAACTAGCTCTAACTGGGGACGAAGATTAACAAGGATGAAGCAAATAACCTAGAAACAAACTTGTGTAATCAGTGCCTTATCCATTGGGCAAGAGTTGAGAAATTATTCAGACCAAAACTCTCAAACACAAAGAAGGCACAATCAAAACTGAAACAAAAACCTTAAACTAACTATTTACAAAGAAAAATCCCAAAAAGGGCACTCAAATCTGGTAGAGCTTGAGATCCTATCCATTGTAGGGAATAGACGAGGGAGTGTTATTGAGATAAGCCAAACGATTCAAGGTATTAGGTCCACACTCTTGAGTGATTTTGAATGGACCAGTCTAGAGAGCATCAAATTTCCTATGGGCACCCTTCAGCTCCCTACGTTTGTCCCATAATAACACTGAGTCTCCAATCATAAACTTCCTCGGTCTGGCTCTTTTATCAAAGATCTTTTTGAAATTAGCTTGATGCATAGTTACCCTGTCTACCATCTCATCGTGTTGCTCCTCAATCTTGGCTAAGTATAAGATCCTATTTTCCAAAGCGCCATGGAACTCCCGGTCTTCAATTGCAGTCTGTAACTTACAGGCTCATAGTTCTAAAGGAAGAGGCAGCACACTTCTCACTCAATAAACTAGCTTGAAAGGGGTCATCCCAATTGCCTTCTTTGGAGTGGTTCTATCTACCCATAAAGCTCCATAAGGCTTCCTATCCCAATCTTTTTTATTCTCATTCACCAACTTCTTTATGATACTAGATTCTTATTGTTGGACTCGGCTTGGCCATTCCCATGGGGATAATAATCCATTGAATGTGATAGGGAGACCCCATAGTCATAGCAAAAGAGTGACATTTAATTGGAGGAGAGACTTGTTTCATTATCAGTAACTTGCGTGTAAGGAACTTCGAATATGACTAAGATGTTTTCTTTGATGAAGTCATAGACCACTTTCTAAGTGGTTCTCTTCATAGGGATCACCTCCACCCACTTGGTAAAATAGTCTATTGTCGTAAGAATGTGAGTGTGACCTCCACTTGATTGGGGACTAATAGGTCCTACGAAATCTAGGCCCCATTGTTGGAAATGTCTATCAATTACAACAGGCCTAAGTGAAAGCACTTCCAATTGAGGTATGCTTGCAAACAGCTTGCATTTTTCGTATCTCGCCACCTAGTAATAGGCATCTTTGAACATTCCTTGCCAATAGTATCCATGCCTTAGCATTTTGAAAGCAGTCACAGTCGAAGAAAAATTTCCCCCACATGCTTCATTGTGAAACATTCTCAACAACCTCTCTTGCTAACCTTTATCTACACACTTCAGGAATGCACCATCCACTCCTCTCTTATACAAAGTGTCTTCCCATATGACATATTTAGCTACCTTCAGCTTTAGATTTCTCTTATGTTTCTTTGAAAGATGCTTTGGACACTCTTTGTAAGTGAGGAAATAGGCAATGTTTGAGAACCACTCATCCTGGAGGCTAACAGTTAGAACCAGATGAAGGTCTTCGTTGTCCCTTTGCTCATTATGATCCTCTGACCTAATTTTGTAGAGCCCTCTTCCTCAGAATAGCTTTGTAGGCTTAAGATCCAAATCATATTCTTATACTTTAGCGATCTAGGCTCCTCTTTTGTTGCAGCCGACATCCTATTGAGTAAGGATGCTTTTGACAACAGGGTCTGGCACGTATACAACTAAATGTGAATGTAGTATATAAAAAAAAATTACTTAACTACTTTTACTACTGCAAAAGCATGCTTTTCTATATGAGAGTAGTTGAGCTCATGCTTTTTCAATGGAACACTCATGAAGGCTATGGGTGCTTGCACAATCTTCTCGTGAGCTTGGAGTAGGATAGTAGATACAATGTGCTTTGAGGCATAATAATAAATAATGAAATACTTTTTAAAATTAGGGCATACCAGAATAGGGGCATGGGCAATGGTTTCTTTGATGTCATTAAAAGCCTATTTTCCAGCTTTGTTCCACTTGAAGACCTATTGTTCCTTCATCATTTCCACTATATTTTTGGTAATCTCAAAGAAATTTGGAAAAAAATTTCTCAAAAAGTTAACTTGTCCAAAAAAAAGATTTCACACCAGTTTTACTCGAAGGAAGACTTAGTTGGAGGATAGCTTTAACTCGTTCAAGGTCTATTTCAATCCCTTCTTTAGACACTATATGGCCTAACAGCCTACCTTCAGTTACTCTAAATACTGACTTATTATGGTTGAGGGAGATGCCATGCTCTTTACACCTTTGTAGCACTTCCTCCAAATCCCTCAGATGATTTTCTCTTTTCTTGGAGAACATTGTCAAGTCATCCATATAAATGACTATGATCTTATTCCTCGGGTCTCCAAAGGATAGGTCCATGGCTCTTCGGAATGTCAATCCAACATTAATAAGCCCAAAATGCATCCTATTGTAAGTGAAAGTTCCCCAAGGCGTAGTGAACGCCGTCTTATGTTGATCTCCCGCCACACTAATCTAGTTATACCTACAGAAACCATCTAGCATGGACATCATCTCTAAGCCGACAATTGTCTGTAGGACATGATCCATGTTTGGAAGTGGGTAGTTATCCTTCAAGGATGCTTGGTTGAGGTTCCTAAAGTCCATGCATATCCTTATTTCACCATTCTTTTTGCGGACTAGAACAATGTTGGCTACCCAAGTTGAATGATGAATCAGGTAGATTATTCTGGCTTTCAGCATCTTGTCAATTTCCCTGAAAATTGCATCAGTTACCTTAGGGTTGTAATCTCTTTGTTTCTATCTAAAAGTAGATATCCCACCCTTCAGTGGAATGTGATGTTGAAATTTCCCATCCATGAAATTATTAAGATCATCATAGCACTAGGCGAAAAATTCCATGTACTTGATGAGTAAAGCTATCAACTTTTCCATTTTTTCTGGAGAACAACATTTTCCAATATAGACTAGCTTAGGAGAGTTAGGACTCTTGATGTTCATTGCTTCAAAATCTCCATAACTATTGATAGACTCATTCATTTTCTGTTTAATGGATGGATTGTGTCGATCAAAAATATCTTCCAAAGAAACTAATCCCTTAGGAATTCTATTACCTTTCAACTGTATGACCCCATCTTTCAGCTCACTAATATCGTTATGGTAGAATTATTTACACTCGTTGGAGCTTCCTTCGAAGAAATTTTGGGCAAACATCTCAACATTCTCTAGGAAGGCTTGAATCTGCTTATGATTCTCGAAAACTTGCCAGTAATTTACATTGTCGAGAACGTTGGGCCGATAAATTAATTCAATCCTATAAGATTTGTCTTTAAAATCAAAATGAGGTAGCAATAGGGAAGCAGAATAGCTAAAGAATCGGTCCTGGAATTTTTTTCCCTAGGAACGACCTCTATTGAAAATGCCTCAAAAAATTCAATAGCATCCCATACCTTGTTCTTGTAATGTCTTAATCTTTCATTTTTTATAGTGAAAATCTTCTGCACCTGATTGAAAATCAATTATACATCTCCCAAGACTCTAAGTATCTTGATTCCCATACTCCTCACTTCAACTAACCCCAATAAGAGAGCCTCATATTCTGTGGTATTATTAGTTTTTGTGAATTCCAACTTATAAGAGAAAGGGATTTTTTCACCAGAAGGGGAAATGAGAGCCACACCTGCTCCTGACGCAAAGTTTGAGCAGCTTCCATTGAACTCCATTGTCCAAAGTTCTGAATTTGAATCTGAACCAACCACATTGATTTTTTTATCTTCATCTAAAAACAACATATAATTTCCAAATTTACCTTATTCGAACAAAATTTGAGCCTTACAGTCTTCTGATTTTAGTACGTTTATCTTGGCTCTAGGCTCAAGCTCCAAGTGCACTTTTTTATTGTCAGTAGGTATAGTAGCATAAGACCAATCTAGTTGAATGTCACTTCCTAACTCTTTACAAAAACTTTTTTCTTAATAGCATGTCATAGCTAGCTAGTGTATCGGCTACCAAAATGGAGAGCTTAAGTTTGTTTGGATGAGTTGCAAGTGCAACTTTTGCATCTTTGATCTACCCAATTAAGGGAACTTGTTTGGACTCCATGGAATAGAATTTCCCAAATTTTTTGGTTAGGTTCAATCCCAAAGCCCAAGTATTTTGTGCAAGCATAACATTATCAGAGGCGCCAGAGTCAATGATGTAGTTATTCAACCTAAACCTATTTATAAATAGTGACACATAGAAAGGATTGGGTTTATCATCAAAAGTGTATGATGAAGACACTTTATTGTTGGATGTCACATTAGCGGTTGAGTCCTGAGAACTAATCATATGTTCATCAAAGCCAACATGGGACTCAGATTGTCTTGGTCTAACAAACTCAATTAATCTATCTAGTTCTTTAGAATTCATGCATAAATATTCTTCTTGTGAAATTTGCACTTAAGATTTCTTGCAAAATTCAACAATATCAAAGGTTCCAAGAGACTTTTCAGTAGAAGACACATTAGAATATTTGGAAGAATATATGTGGCTGTGTGTGATACATTTTCTTCCTTCAAAGTGGCACTAGCTCTAAAAGTAAAAATTTAAGAGAATTTTGAGTACCTTTTTTATTAGTGTTTTGTTGTCCTCATGTGATAGTGGCATAGGTAGGCTCATCCAGAGTGATGTAGACATCTCTACCTCTATCATCATCAGGTTCAAACTTGAGGTACCCATTTGTAGAGTCGTCATACTAATTGGAAGGATTTCCTTTCTCAGTAACATCTCCAATGACCTCCTTCATAGTGGCCATTTGCATGAATCTATTCATCTCAGGGCATTCCGATCCATCGTGGTCAGAAGTAAGGTGAAAGGCATACATATTCTTCTTGTTATCTCCCAAAGCACCTTCTATTTCCAACCTCTTTTGAGTTGGAATCAGGGGAAGATTCTTATTGCCTGGCTGATAATTGACCTTTCTTGAGAATTCTTGGTAAGGCGGATTCCTTTTAGGTAATTTCCTTTTAAGAGAAATAATGTCATTTTCCAGTCTCTCTATCATAGGATCTGATGAGGTAGCCATCTGCAACTTGTTTGTATGCATCTCTCTTTTCCACTTCCCCACTATGATAAAGTCATCTTCTAATTCGATAGCAAGCATTTGTGTGGTCTCCAAAGTATTCATTGGTTGTCTTTTCAAGAGAAAAATAATATCTAGGTGTGGTGCATTAATGAAGAAACACTTTTGCATCTCTTCAAATGTTCTCTTAGCAGCATTGATCCAAGATACCAATTTATTAAATTTTGCAACAAATTCTCTCATAGGCTCGCTTGCCTTTTTCTTCATTTGTGTTACTTGTGCTATCAATGAAAGATCATCATCTGCACTTTTAAACTTGGCTTCAAACTTACTTGACATAGTTTCCCAATTGTTGATTGAACCACGTGACATTTGGTAGAACCATTTCACCACAGCGTCCACTAAAGATTCTACAAAAATCCTAACTGTCACATCTTCTTCTTGTACTCCAAGCACACCACAAGCTACAAAGAAGGCATCGATATGCTCCTTGGGTGATATTTTCCATTGCCCTTGAACTTGGGTAGATTTTTGTGAGATCCTTTAGGTAATTCATGCAAATTGGTTCCCAGACTCAAAGGACCTATAGCAGCCCCCCATGGGACAAGCGGTTGATTAACCATAATGTGAGGGAAGTTTAGAACTACCGAAAGGACAGTTTCGTGTAACACTAGAGCTTGAGAAGTCGAATAGTCTGGGGTGCCCTAGTTGGAGAAGTAGGTCTACTTCTAGCCCCAACCCTTCTTCGAGAAGGGATAATGTAGGAAAAGTTACTTCTTTGCAAAGACTCAAAAATCAAATCTAAGATACCCCTACTTCTTTCTCCCCTAGTAAATCTTATGGAATATGGGGTGAACTTAAGATGTTAAATATGTATAACCCAAATAAAGAAACTCAAATATTATTTGATTCACTCATTTCCCTAGCAAAGTTTCCAAAAACATGTCGGCTAACAAATTAGGCACCTTGAGAAATTATGATTTACTTTGTTCGAAAGGTGCGATTGTTCCCAATAGCTCTAAAAAGTTCACAATTTCATTTGTGACTTTCCTCTGAATTTGGAGTTGCAGCTCCATCGTATGATATACAATGAATTTGACTAAAATAAATAAACATATGTATGCTTTTAACCCAAAATCAGGAAAGGAAAAACTCAATACAAGGAAAATTCCTAATATCAGGTGCAAAGAAAAGTAATAAAGGTACTGGCACAAAGACTAGTTCACAAATAACAGATTATGAAATTATTGGCACAAAGACCAATTTGCTTAATATGAAATAACATAAATATAAACCCAATATTACTTGTAAACTGAAATCAGCTACAAAGATAGATGCATACACCAACACACAGGAAAAGCATAAACACCAAGATATACCTAAACACATATTTAAGAATATTGAATATCTTTGTAAGCTAGATGCACACAAACAACTAGAGATTTCATTTCACAATGAAAATTGTATTCAAAACAGCATAATATCAGGTCTTTTCGATGATGTCTACAGAAAGACAGTTTGAAAATAAACACATATATATAAAGCAGATGAATAATTGCTTCTTTCTTTGCCCATAACTAATTGTTAATTAAAAAAAAAATCAAGAAATAAAAGCAATTGAAAACTAAAATCGTGGTGTTTTGCTTCCAGATTCTGCAGACGTGGCAAGTCGTTTCCGCAAGGCTTAGAAAGCCTTTATGACAAGTAGAAGCTCTTTATGGTGTGAAATGGTTATATTTCCCATTCGTAATCTCCATGCCAGCTAGATATCTCAGACAGCTTCAATTCTCTTGTCACTCTCATAGTGAAGGTGTCTGATATCCTCCTATGATGATAAAAGTTCTTATTTAGTTGGAGTTTATCAAGGTACTCAAAAATTGGCACCTAATCAAGAGGGAGATCACTTGGCCTCAAGCCTAGCCCTGGTCTATTGTTTGTAATGGCATAAATTAAATAAGACCTAACATGCAAAATTCCCTATCAACTGTAAAGTAAACCAGTAGGTTGTGCACCTTGTCACTGATAAGTGTTGCCCAATCTAGAAATTGGGTTCCTCCAAGTATAATTTGGATGAAGAAGTACATCCATTCTTGAAAACCAAAGGCATCTTCATTTCCTCGGACTCTCTGCAGCAACATAATCATGTCAGATATCTCTTCTGCAAAATGGTTCTTGTGTAAATTTTGAGGTAACTGATATTTCCCTCCCATGGGTCTTGCCAACCAGTTCTTTTCCATTATGTTCCAATAGTACACCTTCTTGAGCGAAAATTCAATTTGAGCGTTGGTGAAATCCATAGGCGAGAAGGGTTCTTTTTCAAGGATTCTCAAGCATGAGGAAAAGGTGGCTCTTTGAATTTTAACCACCAACTGATTGTCCTAAGTTCTTATTTCCCAGGTCTGAGCATTATAATGCCTCATACATTCAATAATTAACTCTGGTCATTGGATGGCTACAAGGAAGGTGGTAGCCTCTACCAATCTGCTAAATCAATTACTCTCTGTGTGATAGGTGGTGGATTGGGAGCATTGAATTTTTCTCTAAGCTCATTCATATTTACCTTCTCGAGCTTGGTGTCTCCTATCTCAGGCATGTCACATGTTAACCCTGAGATGTACACATAACCTTGACACTTAACTCTTGCCATTTCTAGACTGCTAGGGTTCGAATGGATTTTCACCAAGTTATCTAAAATGTAGGGAAAAACAAGCCTGAAAAACCGTATGCTCACAAGGGAAAGATAAGGATGAAAATACCTTAGAACAACCCTGGATTTTGAGGGCAAAATTTTGCATTGGTGTGCTCCCTTTCTTCACGTCTCTCGGAGTGAATGTCGCAGTTGAAGAATGTTTGTTCTTGGCATGATTTTCATTTTAATTCCCTGTGAGAAATGTGTAAGTAGATAGGCATTAAATGAAATTTCTAATCATGTAGGCACGTGTCAACTTCCACATCACTACCCTATTACAACTGTTTTTCAAAAATTTAAAAAGGAACGGTTGTATGAGCAAAGAAATGGGTAGTTCACATAACCTTGTAAATCACTGCCCAAGTACATCCTTAGCTGTTGTTACCAAATTTTCGCTAAGCTCAATTGGTGGAGCTGGTTGAACGTTATCACATCATGAAATAAATTGCAAATTGAATTTAAGTGTTGTTGCATTCTTTCATCATTATGCATTGAGTGACAGTTATGCATTTTAAGGAAGAAATAGAGTTTTCAGAATGCCATTTTGATATTCCATAATTAAAAGAAATACAGAATTCAGTAAATGAACAAAATAGCATTTCATTAGCTTTCTTTTATTTCATGAAAGGACTCATATTTTACAAGGCTTCATTTGATTTCAAGAATCGGATATTACAACATTGCATTTGAATGCATTTTCCTTTCAAATGAAAAGCAAATTGAAATCAAGTATCCACACAAGCCGTGGATGTGACTGTCACAACGAATCACTAATAGTACATTATACTATTCAAGATGCAAAAAAGAAATCACATATAAGTAAACAGCATAATCATCATTGCCTATTTTGGCCGATGGTTGACGACGATGGTGCACCTTTCCTTCTTGAGTTTCGTCCACTTGTAAGAGAAAAGAGGGGTGTCAGTGGCTCCGATTATGATGTAACCTATACGAGGCACCTACAATAGTACAACCTATTATTAATCATGCATTGAAACAATCAATCAAGTGCAGTATGGAAGAAATGAGTTGAAGGAGAAATAACAATATCATGATCATCATGTTCTATATTTTATGCTAACATTGTTTGTTTCCTTGTGCAGGTATAGGTAAAGTCATGAAGCTGAACATTATTTGAAGTCCAAGCATGTGGAGAAAAATGGGCTCCCACAAGGGTAGAGCTCGGCATGCTGCCCTATTTATTAAATGGGCCGATTTACAGATTACACCATCATGTTCATCAAGTGAAATGAAATACGACTAAAGGAGTAAACAGAGTTATTTATCAAGCAACTAAACCAACTGTGCATTCATAACGATCAGGTTATATTTTCTGAAGGCTACAGGTGAACAGTGAGTTTAGTTCACTAAATGAATTCAGATGAGTACATTTATATCAAGCATTGCTGAATAATTCATAGTTTTGAGTTACTTGTTGATCATAATCATATATGTCATGCAAGTTCCAGTTCATCAATTCATTCTTTCACAGTCAAGGATAGTGAACAGGCATACATTATGCCTTAATAAAGAGTTTTGTTTTGATTTTCATCATGAAAGAGAGCATATTTTGAAAGCAGTTTGATAAGTGAAACATAAAAATGCATGAAGAGTACCATGTTGCTCAAGAGTACAAAAGATAGACAGTGCATTCAAGTGTTAAATGAATCACCAGTTTCAGTTGACTGATAAGCGGATACAGAATTAAGAATCACAAGATAAAATGATAACAGTTTCTGAGGTATTATCTATGTAAGGAAACATGTGAGCTTTCATTGAAAGCAGTGTGCATGAGAAAACAGCTCATTCTGACTGGAAGGATGCTTCAAGTAGAACCATGTATTAGTGTTTAGTTGAAGACAGTAATCAAAGTATGATGTACATTCAAAATTGTCTTCAGTGAGTTACAAGAGTCAAGTAAATTAGGCACGAACAGATTTGATAAAGATTCAGATACACAAGTGTCATTTCCGGAGTAAGCAAGTTCATGAAAGCATGAGAGTTCAAACATGGCATGTTAATGATGCCTGAAGTATAAACAGAAGTCACAAGAGGAATCTTTTAAATGCAAATGTGTACAATGTTGCAATGTTTCAATCTAAATCTCTACGAAGCAGAGGGAAAAGTTGATGTGTTAAGGTTGAGGAAAATAAAAAAGACACTGTTGTGCGTACAGAGAACATGCATGGGTATAGTATACATTAAGAAGTCTTTCTCTTCACAATGGACAAGCACAAAATTATGCCGAAAGTAAGAAATTTGAATGCTTCAGAAGTCTAGCTTTACATGATTAATTGAAATGCAGAAATTGGAGAGAGGTCAAAATCAGTTTTAATAACAAATGCCAATTATGGGTTTTGCAACTGAAAGTGCAAAAGAGACTATGGTGATTGAGCTAAGTTGCATGAGAATGTTAAAGATAACAGGTGTGTTTTCAGATCATCATTTGAGTCTTCTTTCAAAGACAAAATATTGAAGTAAGACATCACTTGCAATGGATCGAGTCATGAACTAAATACAACAAGTATACAAAATTTTCACCATTTTCAATCATCCATGTGGGTATTCCTATTTCAATAACAAAAAAAAGTGTTCTATCAACCCAGCTGAATACATTTGTGTGAATTAACAGGTACTGGTGAAATTTTAATCTTGGGTCAAGGTTCAGAATACATAAAAACATGTAGTTTTTCATTTCCAGTGATACCCAGGAGAGGGCCTGTTAAGTAAATGGCAAGAATAATGCAGAGAAGAGGTGGGTCGAGCATCAAAGGAAAAGAAATACGGCTTTCTTCATAAATATACAAATACCATGTCATTATTTTGTTTCAAGAGTCTGAAATGAACCACCAGTTGTTTTGGGTCGAGCCTATGGGAATAGAAACAAACAAATGAAGTTGCAATTTTGAATCTCAAGTACCCACGATTGGGGTTTCTAATAAACACACTGATTTTCACTATTTTCAACCATCTATGATACCCATGTTTGGGTTCGCTTTCAAAATGCAGGAAAAGCAATAACACCGATACCCACATGAAGTTTTGTATGAGACAGCAAGAAGACATTAAAATGTGAGTTCCCTGTAGTGAATCGAGTCTCAGAACGAGGAAAACAAAGTTTTATTCTACTTTTCATCATACCCATATGCAGATATCCTCTCAAGTATACAGAAGGTAAATTTCTTGTTTTGGGTCAAGCCCAAAACCTTTAAGATAATGCTTTCTATGATACATATTTGGTGCGACCTGAACATGGCCAGAAGCTCATAGGTGAAGGAGAAATTCTTTTAGTCTCTGAAGATAGCTGAGTGAAGCTTACCAATACATGTATGTGGGAGAGTGCTTAAGGCCGCGGCCAAGAGTTCCAGATAGCTTCCAAATACCTAGAGTCTGAGTCTTTAAGTGTCAGCCTAGCTCTCAATGTGGGTCGGACTCACAGAAATAATAGATGTAAGCATAGGAAATACAAAATAAATGTATTAGAGGCTATGAACAAGCCGTGGCCATAAGGCCATAATGAACAAGAGTGAGAAGCCATGAAACTATGACAGGAAACTTACCTTGTGCTAGGAAGCAAAAGCATAACCCGCGAGCTCTCTCATAGAGCCTTCAATGGAACTCGAGTTCATAGGAGAAGGACCAAGCAAGCCGAAAACATAGGAATGTGAAGCAAGTCAAAAAGAAGCATGACAGGTCGCGGTCATGGAGTTTACTCTTTGAAATTAAGTGAAAGAACCTCAACACGAAGGAAAACAAAGCTTACCCACTGGAGATTTAACTATCTGAAGAAGCATGATGAAGTTCTCAAGGCACAAGAGTACCAGTCCAAGGTCAACTGTCATGGCGGCGTGCTCTCAGGCAGAGCTCTTTTCCTTCAAAGTGAGAATGCGAAATGAAGTGATGATTAGGGTTTGACCTTGTTTTGTTCGAACCCTAATCCCAACCTTATCATCATCTAGAGTCTTCGGTCAAAGCACGTGGAGAATTTCGAATGGAGGCGGAGACTTATAACCTTTGCATTATGATTTATCAAAGTCTGAAGTTTGATAAATGTGAGGGCCGAAGTTCTTATGCTAGGTCGACATGTAAAGTCTTTAGGACTTTTTCTTTTGCCTTAGTGGATTATGAATACTTGAAGATGGATTAAGATTATTGTTTTATGTGAAAATGATGTGAAGGTAATAATGGAACCTTATGACCTAGGGTTAGGATTTGATGATTATACACTTAGAGTTTATGATTTTAATTGATTTTAAAGAAATCAATGAGAGATTTTTTATGAAGAGAAGATAATGATGTGCATTAATATTTTTATGATTTTGTGAGAAAATCAGATATTGCAATGGAGATATAAGGATGTGTTCTTTTTTGCAAAATATTTTTAATCTTTAATTGCAAAAAATAGACAAATTGTGCAAATTTGCAATCCTGTAAAGCAGAATCATAAAGCAATATCCTGTAAATTGTTTTATGATTTCTTGCTATTTTTAGCATATTATTGTTGAATTTTCCTCTTGGTCGGATTTGTGACTTATCTTGGAGAGATAAGGTGTTTTTCTGGCTTTTAAAAGCAAATTCAGCCTATTTTTAGAGGCTTGATAGGTTCATCATAAAAGCAGTGTGCTTTTTTTCTGCTTTTAGGCAGTTTTTGAGAAAGTTTGAAAGCCTTTTCCTTGAGCTTTTTCCTGAACTCGGATTAGGGTTTCTTGAGGGTTATGTTTTGATAGACTTATTCTTTCAGCTCTCCTTCTAAGTTGAGATCATAGTTCCTGCTCATACACATTTTTTAGCTTGTGAACCCATTTTGTACTCAGTTTCAGATTATCGAATTCTCTTTCAGTTGAATAAAGACAGCATTCCTACTTCTCATTTTTGTGTCCATTTGCAGTTTCAGTTTGATTTTATCTTGTGATTTATGTTTACAAAGTCCTTGTTATGTCCTTAGACTGTAATTCTTAATGCAGAAAGTTCGGGATACAGGTTGCATGTTGTACTTCAAGTCAGGTTTTCATGCAAATTATTTACATATCAATTGTTCATGAGAAGTTGTGATATATTATGTTTTCTAAAAGCTATTTGTGAGGAAGAGATTGTAATCATCATTAAATCATTATCAGGTTTTGAAGTCATCAGTTAGGTTCAGATTTGTTTTCAGATTCATCTTTTTATCCCTTTTCCTCTAAAGTTTTAGAATAGGATTTATCATTCGGAGAACCAGCTCACTCTGGAGATTCCTTCTTCGCTCAGATCACCCACATCTAAAGAAGGTTTCCATGTTTCGGTAGATTGCTGAATGTTGCATTCAGCAGGGTGCAAATCTATTGACAATAGTTTTTGGCACGCCCGGTGGGACCTTGAAAGCTACTTTCAGAGAATTTTTAATATTTCATTTTGTTGTTTGGTGTATGCAGCAGATTTTCCAACCTTCTGGAGGCTATTACAATATACCTGGCGACTTCGGTTTTGTTTTCTGCATGCTAGTGTAGCCCGCGCATGAGAAACATTCAAACAAGGTCAAGTTCTGCACCCTTCAAGTATCGAGAGTTATCCCCGTCACGAAGAAGAGGCAGGACAGCAAGGAGGATTTTTGAAGCACCTATGAGGTCGAAGTCTACACCTCCAGTTTTTAGTTCCTTGGTTTATCACCAGGAGTTCCAAACCCAATCTCACAAATACCACCAATGGCAGCACTGCCAAGGCAGCACCCATTCTCGCCTTTCAATGGAGGTACCCTGTTAAATATACTTCAACACGATGAAATTCCAGTAGCAGCCCTTAGAGGTTTGTCGTACTTCATGGCGGAAGATTACACTACGCCTGTTGAACACATATGTGACGTAGCCACGCTATGCTCGATGCACATCACGTAGGAGAATGTCACTCTAAGGTTGTTGGCTGCGTCGCTCAAAGGCAAGGCGTTACAGTGGTTCAAAGGCCTCGCAGCCAACTTGATTGCAACATGGGATGCATTAAGTAATGGCTTGTATCAACATTTTGCTGATAAATCTGACAATTTATCCTTATTAGAGCAGTTGAGCACCATTCAAAGGGCACCACACGAACATTTGGCAGATTTCAATTACAGATTTCAGAGGACCTGGGACAGGATCCCTGCAACGGTAAAGCCCTTACCAGCACATGCATTTTCGTTTTATTTAAAAGCTTTGAATAGTAAGATTGTTGTTATGACTCAGTCTATGGGTGGTCCAACGCTTCCTAACGCTTATAATATTGTCATTAACATTGAAAATTGCCTCATTCAAGCTGGAGACATAGCTCCTAGACCCCTTATGCCTTTATTTTCATAAATATAGCCACCTATTCCCGCTGCTATACCTCATCTGGTTGTTGTCCCGCCTGTTCCAACGATAGGATATCATAGTACAGCCCAAGAAGTTGTTGTCCCAGCCCCAAATCTGGAGATGCAAGAGCTTAAAATTATATTAAAGACCTTTGAGAATGATCTTGTGCCTATTAAGAAGCATGTTGGCCAAGAAAATAAGCCTTAATAAGCCCCTTATCAGCAAAACCAGCAAAATAGACCCGCTTTTCAAAATGACTATCAAGCCCAACAAAGAAATTTTAACCCTAGGCCATTCCAGCCATACAACCCAAACGTAGCCAATTCGTCAAAGGAACTTGTGCCCCAAAATAATGTTGCCCAGGATTGCGATTGGTGTTATCCCTGTAATCAGCCCCATAGCCAATCAGCGTGCGCCAACGGAATGAGAAATTAGGCTTTAATGGTTCAAAATAGCTATGTTGTTTCAGAAAATGTTGCAGATCATAATCAAGAACAGCAAGATAGCGTAGAAGTCGCCTTGCCGAACTGGCAGAGCTCTGAATTATGTGGCGTGAACAGCCAAAGTCAGCAAAATTCTCCTATTTCAGTTAATACCAGATCTAAAAAGCGAGCTATGGGTCTAGGACAGCAAGCTGGTAATTCACAGCAGCAACCTGTAGTCGGTAAGCAGCCCGTTTCATCAAATGTTAACACTGTCACGTAGCCTAAAATGTAGATTCTATAAAGAGGGCAAGAGATACCTAGCAAGGAACAACTAAAAACGCACATTCAGCCTTTGCAGAGGAAAAATGAAGCTGTTGTCGTGAAAAGCCAGCAAAAGGTAAATTCTTCGTCATTCAATATAGTTGAGCACCTCAAGAAAACTATTGTCAACATGTCGATATTAGATGCTTTGCAGCTTCCAGGGCAGAAAGGTTTGCTACAGAACGCTTTGGCTGAGTTGTCTATCTCTGACAGCGCTAATCAAGGAGCTGCGAAGGTTGTACTGGCTAATGACTTAGAGGATAAAACTGAATAGAAAGCGAGAGAGGTAAAACCCCCTCCATTCTATTTAAATCTGATCATAGGTGATAAAATTGTTCATAACTGTATGGTTGATTCTAGTGCTAGTAGTTCAGTCATGCCTAAGAGTTTAGCTGATAAATTAGGTCTTGTTTATGAGCCTAATCCTCAGAAAGGCATAGTGCAATTAGATGGGTCTGCTGTTAAAATTGTTGGTATTATCAAAAATTTAGCCCTTACCTTGCATGCATCCCCAAGTTTTGCTATTCATCAGGATATTCACATCATAGACTTATCGCCGCATTTTGCCATTTGTCTCTCAAGGGATTTTACAGCCAAGTTGGGTGGGTTTTTGTCTTCTGATTGGTCTCATCTATTTTTTAGAACAAGGTACGGTACGAAAGTGACCATAAAGTCTGAGCCTCTCGCCAAAGACCATATTGAACCATACTCGCCAAATCCTATAAACACTAACCTCTACGCCACCTTTGCAATGGAGGAGCAAACCATGACCTCAGACTGTAGCACCCAGGTAGACTACATCAGTCTAGATGAATGGGCAACCGAAGATCACGAGCTTGATCCATTTTAGAACACAGATGAGGTAGGATTAGGAGTCTATATGATTCGAGATTCTGATTGTGACATGCCCAATCTTTGTAAAGAGGATGAACCGTCTGTAGAGAAGGTTAATGAGCTTTGGAAGCTTTATTTCGATGGTTCGAGGAGCAGTGTTGGTGTCGGGGGTGGAGCTATGTTGATATCACCTGAAGAAGATAAGTATTTTTCAACTTGCAGATTTTCTTTCAGCTGTTCAAATAATACAGTTGAGTACGAAGCGTTGGTGCATGGCCTTGAGTGGGCCCACAAACGAGGTATTAAATGCTTGCAAGTTTATGGTGATTCCGAGTTAATTGTGAATCAGGTCAGAAATTTAAATGCTGCTAAAAATGATTTGCTTAAGAAATACAAGCATCGCGTATGGGATTTAATGGAGGATTTAAATGCTTTTAATATCATGTTGATTCCTCAGAATCAAAATAAGCATGTTGACAGGCTCGCTGCCATAGGAGCCCAGTTCGATATTCCCAACGAGATGCATAAAGTAGAAGCACGTCAGTACATGAAAATAGTGGTCAGACCTTCTGTACCTGACAATAATGTGAGTTGGCAAGTTTTTGACAACAATGAGCAAATCGTGAATTTTCTAATTGTTGAAGCCAAGTTCGCAGATGGAAATCAGCAAAAGTGGCAGCAGCAATATGAGGATCAGATCGTGCAGTTAAAAATAAATAAGCTGCCAAAAGGATTGGTGACTTTAGAATCTGTGTTTAACTCAGATGATCAGGTTCGGAAAGACAAGTACAGCTTGACAGTTAAAGAAGAACATTATGCAGCCATCGAAATTTTCAAAGGAAAGCTTCTCAAGCTGGGAAAGGTATGTAATCAAGAGGAACAACAAGCATTTATTCTGTTATGTCAGAAATATAGTGATGTTTTTGCTTGGGAATACAAAGATTTGAGAGGTTTTAACCCCGAACTAGCCCAGCATACCATCGAGCTTGAACCTGATGCAAAACCAATGAGGCAGAAGCAAAGACCACTTAATCCCAAGTTAGAACACCTTATGAAGGTTGAACTGAATAAGCTAGTTGAAAGCGGTATTATTTTTCCTATTAAGCACCCCTCTTGGGTGTCAAATTTAGTGCCAATCAGGAAGAAGAGTGGGGAGATCAGATTATGTGTCGATTTCTGAGATCTGAATAGAGCATCATTGAAAGACCATTACCCGCTCCCTTCCATGGAGCAAATTTTACAAGTAGTTTATGGTTATGACAGATTTTCTTTGTTAGATGGTTACTCAGGTTACAACCAGATTCTAGTTAAGCAAGAGGATCAGTTCAAAACAGCGTTTACAACCAAATGGGGCACGATGGCCTACAATAAAATTCCTTTCGGCTTATCCAATGTTGGAGCAACTTTTCAGTGTGCTATGGATATGGCTTTTCACGGCCTCATGAACAAGTTTGTTCTAATTTACTTAGATGATATTACTATTTTTTCAAGAAATGCTAATGAACACCTGGGTCATTTGGAACAGATTTTTCAGAGGTGCAGAGAGTTCGGAGTGTCTCTCAATCCAAAGAAGTGTATATTTTCGATGCACGAAGGCAAATTGCTTGGACACATTGTCTCAAAGCAAGGTATTTCAATTGATCCTGAAAGAGTTTCTGCAATTCTGGAATTGCCATTACCAGCTCACAAGAAAGGCTTGCAAAGCTTTCTTGGGAGGATAAATTTCATGAGGAGGTTCATACCAAATATCGCAGCCTTGCTGCAGCCTCTCACTTCTATGCTGAAGAAGAATATGCCATTCAGTTGGACCAAGGAAGGAAAGAGGAGCTTTGAGTAGATCAAGGAAGCACTCGCAGTCGCTCCTACTCTCATTAATCCAAACTTTGACAAAGAATTTGTTATGTATGATTTTGGAGGAGTAGATACAGTTTCAGCCATGTTATGCCAGCAAAACGAAGAAGGCTTGGAGTAGCCTGTTGCGTTTTTCAGCCAAGTATTACACGATTATGAGGTAAAATATTCTTTTGTTGAGAAACATGTTTTTGTTGTTGTAAGAAGTTTGAAGAAGTTCAGACACATGTTGTCCAACAGCAAGATTCATTTATTGGTAGCCCATTCGACTGTTAAAGATTTTTTGCTTAACAAGGATATTAATGATAAGCGTGCTGCTTGGGTCACCAAAGTAATGGAGTTCGATGTCGATATAAAGGTAACCAAGCTTGTTAGAGGCAAGGGTTTGTGTGAATAGATTGCTGGAAATGAGAAAAGTAGCTCAAATGAGGCTGCAAATACAGAAGCAGTGTTAAATAATGATGTCCCAAGTGTTGTTCAAGCACCTCCTGTTACTTGGTTGCAGCAGATGATGCATTCTCTGCAAACTGGTGAATGCCCCGAACGCTTAGACAGAGAAAAATGAAGGTGTTACAGATTACAAGCCATCCCTTATGCATTATTGATGGCATTCTTTATAGAAGATATTTTCAAGGTATCTTATTACGTTGCATTCAGCCTGATCAAGTTGACAAGCTGTTAACAGAATTTCATGATGGACCTTCAGGAGCTCACTTTGCTGCAAGAGCAACAGCTCTAAAAGTTATGCGAGCTGGTTATTACTGGCCAGATTTGTTTAAAGACGTTATTGCGTGGATCAGAAAATGTGAGAAATGTGCTTTATTTGCTGGTAAATAGAGGCTTGCACCACTGCCCCTGCATCCGATTCAGGTTGAATAGCCCTTTGCTAAGTGGGGCTTAGATTTTATTGGCCCTATCAATCTTCCTTCAAGTACGGGTCATAAGTGGATTCTTACTGCCACAGATTATTTTACAAAGTGGACCGAAGTTGTTGCTTTAAAGGAAGCAAATGAGACTTCAGTGCTTAATTTCTATCAAGATCTCATATCAAGATTTGGTGTTCCCGATTCAATCATTTCTGACAATGGTTTAGCTTTTATCGGTTTGAAGATTTCAGATTGGTCTATTAGAAATAAGATTTACTTGAACACATCTTCCAATTATTATCCGCAGGGCAATGGTCAGGCGGAATCCACAAATAAGAATCTAATTCGGATAATCAAGAAGACTGTCAAAGATAATCAAAGGACATGGCACGAAAAGTTGAAGCTAGCGCTTTGGGCTGACAGAATAACTCCTAAAAGAGCCACTGGTTGTTCACCTTTTGTTCTGACTTATGGTAAAGAAGCTAAGTTACCTATTTCAATTGAGTTACCAACCTTAAGTTATGTTAAAGAACTGGAGTTGTTGAATGAACAACCTCTTGAGGTGAGGTTTGCATAGCTAGTCGAGCTCGAAAAAACTAGAAAGGAAACTCTAATATTGTTGGAAATACATCAAGCTCAAATGAAGAATTCTTTTGACAAGAGGGCGAGGCCTCGTGATTTCATTGTTGGAGATCTAGTTTTCAAGTGGAATGAATTTAAGAGCAGACCTGGACGACATTCCAAGTTCGATGCAATGTGGGATGGGCCTTATGTGATTACAAAATGCAAGGAGCACAATGCATTCCAACTTTCAAAGATGACTGGCAAGGTGTTGTCTATCCCAGTTAATGGGATCCACCTCAAGCACTGCCTTTGAGATAAGTTATCTCGTAGATAGTAAACTAGTTGCAAATAAGTGTGTTTCGAACATTTAATTTCAGTAGTTTTGCTTTCTCTAAGTGTTGTTGCACATTGTTATGTTGGCCACCAGGGCCTGTTAGTTTGCTTTCAGTTCTGTTTTGTTTTCTTGTCGTTGTTTGGAGTGTTACTGTTCAAGTTCTGAGTTGTCAAGAAGGGGGAAAATTGACTCCGCACCCAATGAATCATTCTAAGGCCACTGATCTATACTTAGCAGGCAAGCATATAGCGGAAATCTTCAAAATGTTCCCAAATTTTCGCTAAGCTCAATTGGTGGAGCTGGCTGAACGTTACCACATCATGAAATAAATTGCAAATTGAATTTAAGTGTTGTTGCATTCTTTCATCATTATGCATTGAGTGACAGTTATGCATTTTAAGGAAGAAATAGAGTTTTCAAAATGCCATTTTGATATTCCAGAATTAAAAGAAATATAGAATTGAGCAAATGAACAAAATAGCATTTCATATGATTTCTTTTATTTCATGAAAGGACTCATATTTTACAAGGCTTCATTTGATTTCAAGAATCGGATATTACAACATTGCATTTGAATGCATTTTCCTTTCAAATGAAAAGCAAATTGAAATCAAGTATCCACACAAGCCGTGGATGTGACTGTCACAACGAATCACTAATAGTACATTATACTATTCAAGATGCGAAAAAGAAATCACATATAAGTAAACAGCATAATCATCATTGTCTGTTTTGGCCGATGGTTGACGATGATGATGCACCTTGCCTTCTCGAGTTCCGTCGACCTGTCAGAGAAAAGAGGGGTGTCAGTGGCTCTGATTATGATGTAACCTATATGAGGCACCTACAATAGTACAGCCTACTATTAATCATGCATTGAAACAATCAATCAAGTGCAGTATGGAAGAAATGAGCTGAAGGAGAAATAACAATATCATGATCATCATGTTCTATTTTTTATGCTAACATTGTTTGTTTCCTTGAGCAGGTATAGGTAAATTCATGAAGCTGAACATTATTTGAAGTCCAAGCATGTGGAGAAAAACAGGCTCTCACAACGGTAGACCTTCGCATGCTGCCCTATTTATTAAATGGGTTAATTTACAGATTACACCATCATGTTCATCAAGTGAAATGAAATACGACTAAAGGAGTAAACAGAGTTATCTATCAAGCAACTAAACCAACTGTGCATTCATAATGATCGGGTTATATTTTCTAAAGGCTACAGGTGAACAGTGAGTTTAGTTCACTAAATGAATTCAGCTGAGTACATTTATATCAAGCATTGCTGAATAATTCATAGTTTTGTGTTACTTGTTGATCATAATCATATATGTCATGCAAGTTCCAATTCATCAATTCATTCTTTCACAGTCAAGGATAGTGAACATGCATACATTATGCCTTAATAAAGAGTTTTATTTTTATTTTCATCATGAAAGAGAGCATATTTTGAAAGCAGTTTGATAAGTGAAACATAAAAATACATGAATAGTACCATGTTGCTCAAGAGTACAAAAGATAGACAATGCATTCAAGTGTTAAATGAATCACCAGTTACAGTTGACTGATAAGCGGATACATAATTAAGAATCACAAGATAAAATGATAACAGTTTCTGAGGTATTATCTATGTAAGGAAACATGTGAGCTTTCATAGAAAGCAGTGTGTAGGAGCAAACAGCTCATTCCGGCTGGAAGGATGCTTCAAGTAGAACCATGTATCAGTGTTTAGCTAAAGACAGCAATCAAAGTATGATGTGCATTCAAAATTGTCTTCAGTGAGTTACAAGAGTCAAGCAAATTAGGCACGAACAGATTTGATAAAGATTCAGATACACAAGTGTCATTTCCGGAGTAAGCAAGTTCATGAAAGCATGAGAGTTCAAACATGGCATGTTAATGATGCCTGAAGTATAAACATAAGTCACAAGAGGAATCTTTTAAATGCAGATGTGTACAGTGTTGCAATGTTTCAATCTAAATCTCTACGAAGCAGAGGGCAAAGTTGATGTGTTAAGGTTGAGGAAAATCAAAAAGACACTGTTGTGCGTACAGAGAACATGCATGGGTATAGTATACATTAAGAAGTCTTTCTCTTCACAATGGACAAGCACAGAATTATGCCGAAAGTAAGAAATTTGAATTCTTCAGAAGTCTAGCTTTACATGATTAATTGAAATGCAGAAATTGGAGAGAGGTCAAAATCAGTTTTAATAACAAATGCCAATTATGGGTTTTGCAACTGAAAGTGCAAAAGCGACTATGGTGATTGAGCTAAGTTGCATGAGAATGTTAAAGATAACAGGTGTGTTTTCAGATCATCATTTGAGTCTTCTTTCAAAGACAAAATATCGAAGTAAGACATCACTTGCAATGGATCGAGTCATGAACTAAATACAGCAAGTATACAGAATTTTCACCATTTTCAATCATCCATGTGGGTATTCCTATTTCAATAACAAAACAATTTGTTCTATCAACCCAACTGAATACATTTGTGTGAATTAACAGGTACTTCTGAAATTTTATTCTTGGGTCAAGGTTCAGAATACATAAAAACATGTAGTTTTTCATTTCCAGTGATACCCAGGAGAGGGCCTGTTAAGTAAATGGCAAGAATAAATGCAGAGAAGAGGTGGGTCGAGCATCAGAGGAAAAGAAATACGGCTTTCTTCAGAAATATACAAATACCATGTCATTATTTTGTTTCAAGGGTCCGAAATGAACCACCAGTTGTTTTGGGTCGAGCCTATGGGAATAGAAACAAACAAATGAAGTTGCAATTTTGAATCTCAAGTACCCACGATTGGGGTTTCTAATAAACACACTGATTTTTACTATTTTCAACCATCTACGATACCCATGTTTGGGTTCGCTTTCAAAATGCAGGAAAAGCAATAACACCGATACCCACATGAAGTTTTGTATGAGACAGCAAGAAGACGTCAAAATATGAGTTCCCTGTGGTGAATCGAGTCTCAGAATGAGGAAAACACAGTTTTATTCTATTTTTCATGATACCCATATGCGGATATGCTCTCAAGTATACAGAAGGGAAATTTCTTGTTTTGGGTCGAGCCCAAAACCTTTAAGATAATGCTTTCTATGATACATATTTGGTGCAGGATGAACATGGCCAGAAGCTCATAGGTGAAGGAGAAATTCTTTGTCTCTGAAGATAGCTGAGTGAAGCTTACCAATACATGTTTGTGGGAGAGTGCTTAAGGCTACGGCCAAGAGTTCTAGATAGCTTCCAAATGCCTAGAGTCCAAGTCTTTAAGTGTCAGCCCAGCTCTCAATGTGGGTCGAGCTCATAGAAATAATAGATGTAAGCACAGGAAATACAGAGTAAATGTATTAGAGGCTATGAACAAGCTGCGGCCATAAGGCCATAATGAACAAGAGTGAGAAGCTATGAAACTATGACAAGAAACTTACCTTGTGCTAGGAAGCAAAAGCATAACCCGCGAGCTCTCTCATAGAGCCTTCAATGGAACTCGAGTTCATAGGAGAAGGACCAAGCAAGCCGAAAACATAGGAATGTGAAGCAAGTCAAAAAGAAGCATGATAGGTCGTGGTCATGGAGTTTACTCTTTGAAATTAAGTGAAAGAACCTCAACAAGAAGCAAAACAAAGCTTACCCACTGGAGATTTAACTATCTGAAGAAGCATGATGAAGTTCTCAAGGCACACGATAACCAGTCCAAGCTCAACTGTCATGGCGGCGTGCTCTTAGGCAGAGCTCTTTTCCTTCAAAGTGAGAATGTGAAATGAAGTGATGATTAGGGTTTGACCTTGTTTTGTTCAAACCCTAATCCCAACCTTATCATCAT
The DNA here is from genome assembly GCA_007258455.2 of Sequoia sempervirens. Taxonomy (NCBI): domain Eukaryota; kingdom Viridiplantae; phylum Streptophyta; class Pinopsida; order Cupressales; family Cupressaceae; genus Sequoia; species Sequoia sempervirens. The sequence continues at coordinate 168,102,799 of VDFB02270651.1, read as the reverse complement.
CTAGAGTCTTCGGTCAAAGCACGTGGAGAATTTCGAATGGAGGCTGAGACTTATAACCTCTGCATTATGATTTATCAAAGTCTGAAGTTTGATATATGTGAGGGCCGAAGTTCTTATGCTAGGTCGACATGTAAAGTCTTTAGGACTTTTTCTTTTGCCTTAGTGGATTATGAATACTTGAATATGGATTAAGATTATTGTTTTATGTGAAAAATGATGTGAAGGTAATAGTGGAACCTTATGACCTAGGGTTAGGATTTGATGATTATACACTTAGAGTTTATGATTTTAATTGATTTTAAAGAAATCAATGAGAGATTTTTTATGAAGAGAAGATAATGATGTGCATTAATATTTTTATGATTTTGTGAGAAAATCAGATATTGCAATGGAGATATAAGGATGTGTTATTTATTGCAAAAAAAAATTAATCTTTAATTGCAAAAAATAGACAAATTGTGCAAATCTGCAATCCTATAAAGCAGAATTGTAAAGCAATATCCTGTAAATTGTTTTATGATTTCTTGCTATTTTTAGCAGATTATTGTTGACTTTTCCTCTTGGTCGGATTTGTGACTTATCTTGGAGAGATAAGGTGTTTTTCTAGCTTTTAAAAGCAAATTCAGCCTATTTTTAGAGGCTTGACAGGTTCATCATAAAAGCCGTGTGCTTTTTTTCTACTTTCAGGTAGTTTTTCAGAAAGTTTGAAAGCCTTTTCCTTGAGCTTTTTCTTGAGCTCGGATTAGGGTTTCTTGAGGGTTATGTTTTGATAGACTTAGTCTTTCAGCTCTCCTTATGAGTTGAGATCGTAGTTCCTGCTCATACACATTTTTGAGCTTGTGAACCCATTTTGTACTCAGTTTCAGATTATGGCATTCTCCTTCAGTTGAATAAAGACAGCATTCCTACTTCTCATTTTTGTGTCCATTTGCAGTTTCAGTTTGATTTTATCTTGTGATTTCTATTTACAGAGTCCTTGTTATGTCTTTAGACTGTAATTCTTAATGCAGAAAGTTCAGGATACAGGTTGCATGTTGTACTTCAAGTCAGGTTTTCATGCAAATTATTTATGTATCAATTGTTCATGAGAAGTTGTGATATATTGTGTTTTCTAAAAGTTGTTTGTGAGGAAGAGATTGTAATCATCATTAAATTATTATCAGGTTTTGAAGTCATCAATTAGGTTCAGATTTGTTTTCAGATTCATCTTTTTATCCCTTTTCCTCTAAAGTTTTAGAATAGGATTTATCATTCGGAGAACCAGCTCACTCTGGCGATTCCTTCTTCACTCAGATCACCCACATCTGAAGAAAGTTTCCATGTTTCGGTAGATTGTTGAATGTTGCATTCAGCAAGGTGCAAATCTATTGACAACAGTTTTTGGTACGCCCGGTGGGACCTTGAAAGCTACTTTCAAAGAATTTTTAATATTTTAGTTTGCTGTTTGGTGTATGCAGCAGATTTTCTAGCCTTCTAGAGGCTATTACAATATACCTGGCGACTCTGGTTATGTTTTTTGCATGCTAGTGCAGCCCGCGCATGAGAAACATTCAAACAAGGTCAAGTTCTGCACCCTTCAAGTATCGAGAGTTATCCCCGTCACGAAGAAGAGGCAGGACAGCAAGGAGGCTTTTTGAAGCACCCGCGAGGTCGAAGTCTACACCTCCAGTTTTCAGTTCCTTGGTTTATCACCAAGAGTTTCAGTCCCGATCTCACAAATACCGCCAATGGCAGCACCTAAAGTGTTGACTTCAATATAATCTAAAGTGTTGACTTCATAAATTCTCCAACCATTATCATGGTGTTGACTCTAGAACGTCGCTCATATGCTTACACTAGAAAGCGGTAAGCTCTCAAAGTCAAGGGCATTCCTAGACCCAGACCTAAACCACAAGGGTTCATTTGTGATGACCCTACCTATGTATCCCCTTGGAAATCAGAGGCTTTGTAGTTCACACACCAATGATAAAGAGAATTCATCCTCTCCTCTTGTATGAGATCTTTGATCTCAACTTTAAATCATGACTATTCATTAAGCATAAGCTTTCAAAATTTGTCCAGTTAAAATAGAATGATAACATCACATTCTAGTCAAGTGTTGGGTCCATACCCAATCATTAGATCATTAGTGTACAAACATACACATAACTACATAGTCTCAATATCATTACAAAATCCCAAGTCCCCACACAGTGATTGGTTGTAGCAAACATTACTTATACATAAGGTGACTAACTCATACACATATCACAAGTACAACAATGACTAGCTCATACACACATCATATAGGTACAACAGTGATTAGCTTGTATGCACATCACAAGCACAATAGTAGTTAGCTCTAGCATACATCACATATATCTAGTATGAACGATCCTCACATGCATCACATGTTCACATAAAGACCAACTAGCACAATGGAAGTGGAAAAAACCTATTGTATGCATCATCCCACTACCTAGTTCACTAACACAAACATGTGAATAGATCTCATATAGAAAAGAAATATCAATGTATACCATACTAAACCATGTGTTCTATCATTTTCCCAATCCACCACCATATATGATGACAATCAAGCATCCCAAAGTACGTGATGTCCTCATTGGCAAGGGAATAAGTATAGCAATGTGCACAATACCTAAGGCCAATAGTAAGATTTCCACAACCTAATAATCCTCTAGGTTACCAAACTACTATATCAATTACATATTCAAGATGTCTTATGGTTATACCATAGACTCAAGGCTAGCACCTATACTATCAATCACATGAACTGAATTAATAATCACCATTAAATCCTACCTTAGGCAAATACAACATAGGAAATATACACAATTATTTTGATACACCAATGCCAACATTGAACTCTTAAGGAAAGTAGATCTTAGCATCCATCTCCTACATGCTATTGTGCTAAATAACCCGCATGATATTGGTTAAAGCATATATAAACCCTATAAAACCGACTATCTCCTTACATATATCACTTGCATGCTACTGGTGAAATTCAGCTAACACTATGAAATAGCTCCTTCCATCTATCACCTACATGCTACTAGTGATATTCAACTAACCCTATGAAATCAAGTAGCTTCTAGCAACTATCACATGCATGCTACTAGTGAAAGCTAGCTAACCCTATGAAATCAGGTAATGCCTAGCAACTATCACCTACACATTACTAGTGAAATTCAATTAATCCTATGATATGATCGAAAACTTCTTTTGATAGAGAACATCCCTTGACTCTTATCATGTTGGAGCAATGATAAGCTTATCTATCAGTGTGTCATAGGCTTTACAATTTTGGTGATCACCCCATATGAGTGGGACAAACTACATTAAGAGAACAATTATTCTCTACCTATGTCCTAATAGAGTCCCTAGCTCAACCCTAGTTGTGATTCCAAGAAGTCAGCTCTTGCATCAATCTCAATTCAACATTATGACATCAAAAAGTACCAACACATTGATCTCATGAGCCTAAACCTAGGGGATTGGCCCCCTCCACCTAACTATATTCGGGTGGGGGGAATCATAGTTCCCCGGGAGAGGTAGCTCGAAGGAGATGAGGATAATATATCCTAGATAGGTTTTCTAGTATAACCAGATAGTCGACAACATTCATGACCTGACCGCCCTAGAAGTAAATTAATTAGGGCTGAGTCAAAACGCCTTGCAATATTCTTTATGATACAAACCTTACATAGTATATGACCAAAACAAACATAATATCAAAAGGGTTTACACCCTAGCTAATTAATCAAATTATATTTACCCAAAAGGTATTTGCTAAACTATTCAATTGTGTAGAGAAGGGGGATTTTTTGCTCACGGGTCTATTCTCAAGAGAGTCCCAGGGAACAAACTACCCTAAAACAGATGCAAGTAGAAGCAGATGGAGAGGAGCGGGAACAAGCGCTACAATGGAAATTTGAAATCAACAGATGGAGAGGAGGCTGACTCTAAGGATGATGATAGGGACCCTTTGCCTACTGGTGCACTTGAAGGTGTTGGGGTGTCCTTCGGTCTGCTTCCTTTGGCATCATTTGGGATGATTTCTAGTGCGATTCATGAGGCTTTCCCTCTTTTGGGGTAGAGTTGTCTTTGGCTTCGAGCTAGAGGGAGTTTTGTCGAATCTTTGTTCTTCTTTTGGCCTTTTTTTGGTGCTCTTGTTGTGGCATTGTTGCTTCTTGTTTGTGGTGCACAAGAGCCCTTTGATTGGCTTGTCCTTTTTACTTACGTGGGGTCTGTGAGTGGGGAGCTGCCTAGTTGAGGCTTTGTTTCTCGGGAGAATCTAGTTTGCTTGTAGCTTAGTCCTTGTCTTCATTCTTTGTAGCCTTATTGTTGGGAGTGCTAGTGGAGGGATCTCGTTCCCTTGTCATGGTGGTGTGATGAGCTCTTGGTTGGGCTTGTGGTGTAATCTTGTGGTTGCCGCTCTTTCTCCTTTGGGCAATCTATTTTTAATCCTAGTTGTTGGCCCCTTTTGTGGGCCTTGGATAGATTATGTTGGTGCTCAATTTGTGGTTGAGGAAGGGGTCCCCTGTTGTGGAAGTTTGGCTTCTGACAGTGTTTCCTCTAGTCTTGGTGTTTGTGTTTTTAGGTCCCCCTGGTTTCTGAAGTTTTCTTTGCTGAGGGGGTTTGTTTTTGGATTATGGGTTTTTCTATTCCTATTTTTGGGCATTTTTGTTGCTATATTTTTTGTTGTTAAGATGTCGTTGTATGGCCTTTCTGTTGTGAAGCTCCTAGAGATGGTGAAGATTATTTTTATGCAAGAAGTTTTTTATTTTACGAAGGGTGTTTTGGGTTTCTAGTGGAAGATGCCAGTGGTTTTAATGATCTTTGTTCTCGATGGTGTTGGTTTGTTGGCGGTTGGGTTATCTCTTTTGGCCCAGCTTTATTTGTTGTTTGTGAAGTGTCCTAATCCTTCCTATCAGTTCCTGATGCTTGTAATGTTGAAGGAGGATGTGGTTGCCCTTCCTACTGAAGTTGTTTGTCGTCGGGTTTTTCAACTTAAGTCTCCTATAGAGGGGGAGATTGTTCCTTTTAAGGTGGAACCCTCTTCTATTGAGGTGAAGGTGGAAGCTATCCTTTTGACGTGGAGCTTTGGTGGGCAAGAGCGAAGTGGTTTTGGTGGGAAGGTGTTCCATTTATTTCTCTTCATCAAAGGGGAGCCCTCTCCTTTAGAGGTGGAGGTTGAGTTGGCTTTCCAAGTGAAATGATGTTGCAGGGAGGCTAATACTTCCCTTGTTTCTACTATGCTATCCAAAACCCCTATTGAGGTGGGGTGTTTGATTTGTCTAGTTCTTTTGAGAATCAAGGTTAGGTTGATGTTTTACACCATTAATTTTTATTTTTTTTTGGGCTCAGATATGGATGTTGAGCAAATGGTTTGTTGCATCTTGGCTACTTTGTTGCCTGACTGTTTCAAGTGGTTACTATTGTCTAAACTTCTAGGCTCAGTAATGGCTACTGAGTAGATGGTTTGTTGCAGCTTGGTTGCTTTGTTTCCTGACTATTTCAGGTGGTTATTGCTATTTACACTTGGTTATTTGGGATAAAGGTCCCTTGGGTTCTTGTTGTTTGTAGCCTAAGTTGTATTGTTGATCTTTGTTGGCTATTGATGTTGGGTTGTTGATTTGTTGATTTTTTTTGTTAGCAACTTTCCTACTTTGGATTGGGTTGTGGATCCCATCAAAACCGCTTGTGCTAGGTTTCGAGGCCCTATCAAAACCTATTTTTCCCATAATAAAAAACAAACTGTCCTAAACTACCTCAGGTTGAAAAGGTGAGAGTTCTAGAATCCGAATGACCATATCACAGAGGTTTTCTAGACAAACAAACAAGTTCTCAGACAAAGGACAACAGCGCAGCACACGGACACCAACGCGACGCGCTAGAGTCTTAAAGGTGTGTTGGTATCTCGTACAGACTGAAAACCAAGAATGTCATAGGAAAACAACGAAGTGCCTACTACTATTCTGACTACTAAGAATTCTTGAAATGCAGGAGAGTAGCAAAGAATGATAGAAATGAAATAAAGTAAAGGAGAAAGGAAGTGCTCACAATAGACCAAGCAATGAAGCCTCTAGCTAATGAATATCTTTTATACCTACACGCATAAGACCAAGGGGAAAATTTTGGGGTTGTTTAGGGGCTTGCCTCAGTCAAACCAACGTTTTGGTGTTCCCACCTCCACGAATAGCTAGATCGATAAAGAGAAATAATAAGTAGAAACGAAATAAACGCAAGAGTGATCAAAGTAATCCCCGCTCAAGGAGAACTTGTATCACATAGTAGAGATGCAATAGATAGGGGATGTGAGAAATCCTAAGATGCTCAAAGATACAAGGCACCAGATAGATATCACCTGCAAAACTTGAGGAAGCCAAGGAGAGAGACAAAGCTACAATAGCCAAGAGAGTTACAAAGAGTGTTGCAAGAACATGAGAGTGTTGTGCAAGCTTGACAAAGTGGAAAAGAGAAAAGAGAGTGTCTCCAAGAGAGAAAGACCCAGCAACCCAAATGGATAGAAAAGATCACTTTTAAAGAGAGAATAGGAGGGAAAAGAAGCTTCTCGAGCCGTTACAAGGTGTTCCAGGCCATTACCACCGACAAAAGGAGTTGACAAGTAGCAAACATGCTAGGAAACGACCATTTGAATGTTGAAATGTCACAGGACACTAGCACAGTGTGTGGACATCCGTGTGGCGTGCTAATGTCTAGACACATCATACTACAAAACGGCGAGAACAGGAAAAGCACGAGATTTGACGCAAAGTTGACATGCAAGGGTAGTTGCTAAAAAGGAGTCCTAAGCATCCTAAGAGGGGAAAAGGATGATGCAAGGGCTAAAATGAGCCTACACAAGTGCTAAGTGGACACTAAAGTGGATACAAGAATGTATGTGAAATTGCAAGGAGTGCAATTTGACGACATTACATTTTTCCCTTACTTTAGCGGGCATATGAATCTACACTAATATGCATGCTAAGGGAGATCTACTAAAAATAAATAACATCATGATACCAAAAGGATATTGTAGAGGAAGCAGATAGCTCTTCAAACCAAGGAAGCATGCCCCCGGGGTGAAAACCTACAAAACAAATGCATTAGACAAGAAAGATTTGCACAAGACAACAAGGTTAGAATATGAAAATCCACTACATCATAGGGTTAGAACACATACACACATGCACATAACTAACAAGATTTGAGTTTGCAAAGTAAAAGAGACCTCAATGTAGAAGGGTTGTCTCAGTACTATGTGTCATCCCCAAATTAATAAATAACACATAAAAGAATTCTTAGACAAAGAAAAGAAGGTGAGAAATGATTGCTTCAAAAGAAGAATGCATACAAAAGGTAGGGAAGCAACCAATGTCGAAGAGAGAAAGAGGAATATATTTAGTATGGAGAAGATGCAAGTCTTTGATCTGGTATACACAATTTAAGAAGAGAAGAGAAGAGAATTTAAGAGAGAGAGGGAGGAGCTATAAAGGAATGAAAACTCCAAGAGACATGGCTCCATAGGTACTTGGTCCTGATGAGAGCTAAACAAAATGCTCCACAAGCCCTCGGACCTACGGAAAGGTGAACAAAAGGCTCTGCAGGTGCTCGGTCCTAAGGGAAGTCTGATGTGAAAGGCTCCACAAAGTCTGATTGGTCCTCACAAGTGCTCGGTTCTACAAGGAAAGCTTGATGCAAAGAATCTCTACAGGTTCTCAGTCATGTAGAGCAAGACTGATTAGAAAAGCTTGTGGCTACTGCAAGCTATGTTGCAGGACAGTCATAGGAAAGATAGGTCTAGTCAGGCTACCCCCAAGCTAGACATCAAGATATGACATAGGTCTAGTCAGGTTGCCCCCAAGCTAGACGCCAATGAATTCATTTGAGAGAATAAACCTTCAAAGGGGGTTCCTGCGGCAGGGAACCCTTTAAGACAAAAAGGGGACCATTCAAAGGAACACTCCAATTGAAATATAGAGAGAAGAGAGGGGGTCCTTAAGAAGGATGCCCATCTCCATAAAAAGTTATCAATGCCCCCAGCATACAGGGGAGGAGAACCATGCAAGATATTATAGAAGGGAGGTGTAATAACCTCATGGGAAGATGCTTAGAAGGGACAGGATAGAGGTGGACCTCGATATCACTTGTCATGTGAAGAAAAGGCGGGTGCATTAACAAACGAAAGGGTGATGACACTAGAATCAAGAAGTTGTATTTTGTCCTTCAAGGCCTTACATTTACTAGTGGAATGGCTAGGCACTCAATGGTATGCACAGAAAGAATGTTTTGCTTTATCATGCTTATGAAATTTCTTATGTGTAGGAGGAGGAAGAGTAATTAAGTGGGCTTTTAGAAGCCTCAAAAAAAAATGCTATTGCTCAAATAGAGGATGAGGAGTAGGAAGCAACCCTTTCTCTTGTGGAGAAAGGCTTGACTACTTACAAGAAGAAGAAATGAAGATAGCAGATAATGGCAGATTAATCGATCCGATAGAACGAGGTTGAGCAAAAATCATGTCAACATTCAACCATGGTTTTCGTTTAGATTGCTCATTTGAGCAACCAAACCTCAAATTACGCTTACAAGGTACACATTCTATAGGGATATGAATGCCTTGTTTCTTATGCCCACAACCTTCACACTCATAACCATATTTAGGGACGAGTTTAAAACCAGGGCCATAACATGTTTAAAAATCTTGAGGAGGAGGATCTTCATAGAGAGCAATTCTAGCAATGGAGATTATATTCCTCTATGGGATCGCCATCAACCTTCTTGATAGGATTTCCAACATCATCCAATTTAATAGAGGTGTGATCATCTTCCTCAGAAGGGTGAGGATCAGCATCAAGGACATTACAACTGTTGTTCACATTACCCTACAATGTGGAATAATAATCCTTGACAATGGGTTTGGATGATGTTATTGAAAGGACTAAGTGGATCGAGTGGACTTTATATTCTCCAATAAAGGATTTTGTAAAGTCTAAAGAACCCCAATCATCATGAAGACATGCATTCTCTTGAGAAGAGGTAGAAGAAGCAAACATTAGGATTTCTTGCTTCAGCAGGATCTTCTTCCAAGACATCTACCTCAAGAGTATCCTATGTAACAAGTACTACTAGAGTAGACATCAACACATCGGAAGACACTAAAGGGATAAGAATAGGCATAGCCGAAACCTGACCAATAGTTGCCATCTCACACAAATTGTATAGCATCAGGGTCAGCCCTGATTGTGATTATTTGATTGTTACAAATGAACTTAATTGATTTATGCAAGGTAGACGGGATTGCACCCATAGTGTGAATCAATGGTCTACCGAGAAGAAGGTTATATGGTAACTTTTTCTGACATAACATATACAAGGGTGGGTATAGTAATGGGTCCCAACCTTAAAGGCAAGACTATCATGCCTAAAGGTTGCCAACCAACATTCTCAAACCCACCAATAATAAGAGAAGAAGCAGCTAGAGAGGAAGAAAGAATATTAATCTTAGGCAATAGATCAATGTTGCATACATTAAGCGTCGAACTGGCATCAATGAGAGTATGTCTAATGCTGATTTTATTAATGTTGACTATGATCATTAGAGGGTTCACTTGCTTTTGTACTTTCGGAGGCGGGAGTTCCTGTGGATAGAACATAATATTCGACAAATCCGCACGAATATGACCTATCAGCATGTTAACATTCGTCGACCTAGTAGAAGAAGGCAAGAGGATCTTTTGCAAGGCTTCCTAAAGCATACCTTGATAAACTGGAGTAGACTGAAGCAAGTCCCACAATGAGATATTAGCCGGAGTAACTCAGAGTTGCTCAACAAGATCGTAATTACCAGGTGCTTTAGTTGTAAGTTTAGGTGTCAAAGGAAGACTTGATTGAGAAGGTGGTAAAGGAGTAGGTTGATCAACATTTTGTTTATTCCTTCTAGTATTATAAGTACGGACTACCGCTCTATAAGACGAAGCCTTACAAAGATTAGGAGAATCACTGTTAAATGGAACACCATTAATAGAACAAATCCTTCTAGGATAAGGACTAGTCGGGGTCAGATAGATGACTAGTCTCTTAAGCCTTTTAGGGGTGGCAGAGACATGATATTTACAGATTTCTTACAACTAATAGAGGAATCTTTTGAAGATATATGCTCAACATCTATCCTTGGAGGATCCGATGTGAGAGGAACTTCATCATTCACTAATGCATCATCTCTAGAAGAGAGTGCATTGGAATGAAGAAGAGATTCACCATTCACTAATGCATCATCTCTAAAAGAGAGTGCATTGGAATGAAGAGAAGGTAGAGTAACATTAAGAAAGGTATCAATGATTTCATCTTCTTGCAACAAAATATTTTTTAAAGCAAGAGGAATTTCATGAGAAGGAACAAAGATACCAAGCGACATGGGTAAAGCCAAGTCACCATCACATGCATGAAATGGAACATTGTTAACACTTTGAATAAAATCAAATACTGAACTAATAAAAGAGGATATTAAATTCATTTTAAAAACAATAAGTTAAATATAATAAACAATGCCTAAATAAGTCGGTCGAAGGCTGATGCATCACTTTGTTGTACAAAATTTTGGGGAAGGTGTTTTCATGTCGGGTTCACCAAAATGTACAGAAAAGGGGGATTCGCTGCTCACGAGTCTCTTTATTCTCAAGAGAGTCCCAAGGAATGAATTGCCCTAAACTACCTCGGGTTGAAAAGGCAAGAGTTCCAAAATCAGATTGAGCAGATCACAGAGGTTTTCTAGACAAACAAACAAGCTTTCAGACAAAGGACGACAACACGGCACATGGACACCAGTGTGGAATGTTGGAGTCCTAAAGGTGCGTTGGTGTCTCGTATGGACTAAAAACCAAGAATGTCACAACAAAATAGCGAAGTGCCTACTACTATTCTAACTGCTAAGAATTCTTAAAATGTGGGAGAGTAACAAAGAATGATAGAATTGAAATAAAGTAAAGGAGAAAGGAAGTGCTCACAATAAACCAAGCAATGAAGCCTCTAGCTAATGAATATCTTTGATACCTGCACACATAAGACCATGGGAAAAATGTTGGGGATGTTTAGGGGCTTACCTCATTCAAACCCCCGTTTCGATGTTCCCACCTCCACGAACAACTAGAGAGATAGAGAGAAATAATAAGTAGAAATGAAACAAATGCAAGAGTGATTAAAGCAATCCCTGGGAGGTGAACCCATATCACAAAGTAGAGATGTAATTGATAGGGGATGTGAGAAATCCCAAGATGCTCAAAGATACAAGGCACAAGATAGATATCACCTGCAAGACTTGAGGAAGCCAAGGACAGAGACAAAGATGCAAGAGCCAAGAGAGTTACAAAGAGTGATGCAAGAACGTGAGTGTTGTGCAAGCTTGACAGAGTGGAAAAGAGAAAAGAGTGTCTCCAAGAGAGAAAGACCCAGCAACCCAAATGGATTGAAAATATCACTTTTAAAGAGAGAATAAGAGGGAAAAGAAGCTTCTCGAGCCATTACGAGGCATTCTAGGCTATTACCACTGACAAAAGGAGTTGATAAGTGGAAAACATGATCGGAAATGGTCATTTGAACATTGAAATGTCACTAAATGCTAGTGTGTTGCACGGACGTCTGCGCAGCGTGCTAGTGTCCAAACACATCATGCTACAAAACGATGAGAACAGGAAAAGCACGAGGTTTGACGCGAAGCTAATGTGCAAGGGTAGTTGTTGAAAAGGAGTGATGAGCATCCTGAGAGGGGAAAAAGATGATGCAAGGGAAAAAATGAGCTACACAAGTGCTAAGGGAGTGGACACTAAAGTGGATACAAGAATGTATGTGAAATTGCAAGGGGTGCAATTTTACAACATTACAAATTATTTTATAGGTTTGGGGTCATTTTACCAACACATAAGTAACACAGGGAATCCACATAAGATTACCTCTATCCAAACACATACATAAACCCATGCAACCTCATAAGGAATCAAAGGCCACTTACTTCTTTTAATTATTATTTGGAAACATGTCATTTAATAGATAGGCTTAAATCCATAAATCTAATATTAAATAAAATGTCATACCATATTGGTAATATTTACCCTCATAATTGGAAAATGCCACTCTTAAGAACTCAATCCTAGGCTCAGCACAGATCTAGGCGTATATTAAATGCAAGCAAATCATCCATATACAACAGTTGCTCACACCCTCAAACCATAATGACTTAATTTAACATCATCATTAAATACAAGTTAGTAAGTTTCCATAACTCCTTCATTGCTAAATCATGGCTAAGCTTATTTCAACACCAAATGCAATAGGGCTTACTGTCAAGGGCCCATTGCCCAAAAGGAAGAAAAGCTCATTGCCAGAATAGAAAAGAAGATAGAGAAGAGTGTTACAATCAGAAATCCATCTCAATGCAATAGAAAAATCCACCACAACATCATCAACACCTTTGCAATCTTTCTAAAGAATTGTAGATACTTTCTTCTCACTGCATTTAGTAATCTAACACATGAAAGTTTGCACTGTACTTCACAAATTCACACCCTACAACTCTACAATTCGCATCACTCACATCATACTCATCTATCATATCATCCCTCAACAACTCAACACTTATTTATACCATCTTCAACCTTGAAAACATTACCCAAGGTCGGTTATGCACCTCAACCGTGCAAATTCAAATTAGGTCAACACCAAAACATTCTTGTGGTGGAAAGGAATGAAGGTGGACCACAACATACTTTAGCTAGGACCTAAATCCACTCATACATGCCACACCATGCTTTCACAAACATTAAAGCAAACTTCGCAATTAGTGTAAACACCCAAGGTCGGTTGAACCTGTGTTAACACCATTAAATAATTAAGTACATGCTTCCTCAAATCCAAAGATGACTCGTGGACACCACATAACATTTTAACACAATCTAGAATATTCCACAAACACCATGAAATCCAACAGATTCTTTCGCAACAACTTTCACTTGAAAAATGTACACACTCGATACACTCAATTAATTTTGTCATACACTGTAACTCAAGAAACTGACTTCCAAAGCACTGAACCTCAAACAACTTCATCTGAAGAAAGATACACACACTATAAGTACCCTTTCAGATTCGCAAGACCTGAAACCACTCTACGGAGAAATGCAGAGAAAAAGCATCTCTCAAACACCTCTGCAATACACAATTCACACATTGGTGAACACAACTTCCTCTACACAACGATCCAGCACACCAAATTTTGGATGCAACACCTCTGAACACCTCTAATCAACATATCCGAACTGCACAGCAGATCTTCAACCTAGAAGAAATGCGGAGCCAAAACATAACGCTACTCTGCAACACACAGTTTCCTCTTTTTATACAATTTTATCAAAACCACTTGGAAACCAAGCACCAAAAACATATCATCATCTTTAGTACTTCCTCAACTTCAACATAGCAACTCAACCACACATCCATAAACAGAAGCTTATCAAAGCAACACTAAAGGTTGACATCAGTAGCTTACTAATGACAACATAATGACACTAATCAAAGCATCATCATGGACAACACCAACTCAATACCCACTGCTCACATTCTTGCAACAATCTCTTGCTCATACAGTTGACATCAATGACAACACCAACTACTCATTCTTGCAACAATGTTCAAGTTCTTACAAAGTAGCCTTCATGAAAGAACTACCTAATTATTTTCTTCATGACCATTCTAAACAACCCTTCTATTAGGTCCATGGATTAGATTATACCAAACTTTTACATTACAACATTTATCAAGCAATAAGTGTTAAATTTGAATGAACACTACACTTACAACATGAACCATTCTAGAGTCACATTCAAGGCCATGGCAACACTACATCTATCAAATCATTATATGAAGAATTTAGTTTAGACATAATCTAATCATAGGTCATTTTTCCTTATTTCTAACTTGTGTATGAGCAATTCCTCATTGACATAAATGTTTGCATTATTCTATATTAACTATCATTTGCTTTCACAAGAAATTTATACATCAACGTTGGCATATCAAATAAGAATTTAGCTGAGGGGTTGACCTTTGCTATAGATATGTGCACAATCTCTTGCTTTGTGTAGCTTAACCATGTGACTAGCTCAACCTTTTTATGGCCACCCCATAGAACTTACACAAAGAGAGAATGCAGCGTACAACTTCTCAAGAATCTCATTTGCAATCAAAAAATAAAGCATTATAACATTTAAAAGTTCAACTTGTGCACCCAAAACTACATAAGGAATGGTGACATAACCTCTTACCTGTGGAACCAGAATAATCCCAAAAGCGTGCTTTGAGAAATGACATAAACACAAGCTTATAAATTTACACCTTCCATAGCAATTCCCATAGATGAAAACACCCAATATCTCCAATGTAAGAGTTGTGTGGTGTATGTGATTTCCATCGCCCTTCCTTCTCGAATCTAAACCCAAGCATGGTAGTTGCTAGGCTTTTCACAAAGTCGATAACAAGAATATCACACCCAAATGGATATGAGCATTCATAAGGGAAATGACCAAAGAAATCATGACAATCTAGTCGTCACGAGCCTATGAACTTTAAATAAGTGGTTGCCATTGATACATGTCACATTCCTATAGCATAGTAATTTTTGTTGGAATAAGCATTCCTCTGCCACTCCCTCTTCGTGCCACTCATGAAATTCTCTATCATTTTTGCTTTCATGGAAGACCATAACCTATTCAAAACCACTCACTTCTGCATGGGCAAGGAGGATGTTGCCAAGGTTGTAGGCTCTTAATTTACATCTACCAACTACAATTGCTTCAAAGTTTCAAAGCCTCTTCAACAAATCCATTTTATGAATATCCTCCAACCATTGCAATCCACAAAACCCCTCTCCCTCTCACTACATTGTATCAAGTTCTTAACATAAAAAGCCCTCAACTTTTGCAACCCATGCATCATAGCTCATTGCTCACAAGTACAATCGCTTTATTAACAAGAATCATGTCACATCGCAATATAATCAAATGTTGAAACAATCGAACATTTCTTAATTACACACCAAAGCCTAAATTTTGTGTAATCCATCTCCCTAATTTATTTATTTTTAGCAAAAAAATTATCAACAAGAATCATGTCATATGTTACAATACAATCAAATACTGAAACAATAATAAATTTCTTAAATACTCACAAAAGTCTAATTATTGTTGTTTTAATTCACATCCCTAATTTTTTTTTAGATTATATTATTCAATTCAAAAATAGTTAAAAATCTATTTTATTTTTCATTTTCTAATTTTTACATCTTGTTTGAAAATCTTGATTTTCCTCCCATAATTGTGTTGAACTTTGACACATCCTTCAATGATCAAAGAAGAAACCTTCAGTCAACCATTTAGAAAAAGACAATAGCTTTTGCCCTTTTTATAGTGTTTTCACAACAAATGTCCAAAGCAAACATTGGGAAAATGCACAAGCCTCTCCTTCCCCGAAACACCTTGTTTAGGATTTCGTAAATAATTAACATTGGGTGAAAAAAAGGGGGAAAAGCCCATGAACCGTGTTTCAGGCATGTGCTCTGATCCTTCTTTAAAAGTGATGGGGAGAAATTAACTGGAAATCACCTAGTTGGCACGTATTCAATTTGAAATTTACAAGGAGCCCAGTATTTTTTAATTTGACCGCTAACAACCATAGCCTATACCACACACTCTCTTTTTACTCCCTTTTTTGAGTGTTTTCACAACAAAAGTCCAAAGCAAACATTAGGAAAATGCAAACCTCTCCTTCCCTGAATCACCTTGTTTAGGATTTCATAAATAATTAACGTTGGATGAAAAAAGGGGAAAAAGCCCATGAACTGTGTTTCAAGCATGTGCTATGATCCTTCTTTAAAAGTGATGAGGAGAAATTAACTGGAAATCACCAAGTTGGCACATATTCAATTTGAAGTTTATAAGGAGCCCAATATTTTTTAATTTGACTGCTAACAACCATAGTCTATACCACACGCACTCTCTTTTTACTTCCTTTTTTGAGTGTTTTCACAACAAAAGTCCAAAGCAAACATTGGGAAAATGCACAAACCTCTCTTTCCCTGAAACACCTTGTTTAGAATTTCGTAAATAATTAATGTAGGATGAAAAAAAGGGAAAAAGCCCATGAACCGTGTTTCAGGCATGTGCTCCGATCCTTCTTTAAAAGTGATGGGGAGAAATTAACTGGAAATCATCAGGTTGGCATGTATTCAATTTGAAGTTTACAAGGAGCCCAATATTTTTTAATTTGACCACTAACAACCATATAGCCTATATCACACACACTCTCTTTTTAATTCATTGCAGTATGATATTTTTCCTTCACATTTGAAATGAGTTAATAAAAATCTTTCTTTTATATGTCTCAATTGATTTTTGGTTGTTATCTGTTTAGAAAAGCATAATCCTAACACGGTCTTCAAGCTCGTTGTTCATATTCAACTTGTCATGTGTAAGAGAGCATTAAAGATATCTAGTATAGCCATGCATAACCTACTGTAAACATTGTTTCTATGTTACACGCACCATATAATAAAATATTCAATCTTCGCTTTGTTTCTTTCAATTTAAAAATAAATGTTTGCAAGACTGTTCCTATACCAAATAAAAATTACAACAGTATTTCCTTATTTGCTTTGTTTAAAATGCAAGCTTTATAAATGTGTCAACTAACTATTGGCATCAATCACATTTTTATACATGTCCAAATACTTATTATTTCTAAAGTTTTAACTAAGTTGTCAATTTTGGTACGGGTACGAAATGAGTACGACAAAAAAAAAATCACATCTTTATTATTGCTTTGTTTAAAATGCAACTTTATAAATGCGTCAACTAACTATTGGCATCAATCACATCTTATACATGTCCAAATACATTTATTATTTCTAAAGTTTTAACTAAGTTGTCAATTCTAGTATGGGTACGAAATGAGTATGATCAAAAAAAATCCTTGGGTACGATACGTTTGTGTTTGTGTGTGTATACAGAATTGTAAATACATTTGGTAGTATGATACTTCATCAATCATTAATCATCATAAAATAAAGACATTGAGAATATAAGGTTTTCAAAATCCCTGAAACCTTAACCTTTTTTTTCTTTTTTTTTTAACTTTGTTCAAGATTTTAACATCAAAGTTTTTTTTTTACAACTTTGTTCAAGATTTTAACATCAATGCTTTGACTTAGATGAAAAAATATAATTGCAGATATTAAATCCATATATGCTACTACAGATGCAGATATTAAATCCATATATGCTATACTACAGATGCAAATATTAAATAAATATGCTTTGTTTAATAGAATTGTGAATATTAAAAAAATGTTTTTTCAAATAGAATTGCAAATGTTAAATCCATATATGCTACTATCAATGCCCTGGAACCTTTTAGGAAAGAATATTTCATTGTTGTAAAATCTCTTAGGTAGTCAAAACTTGATATGGAGGTCGGGATTGTCACTGATTACAGTTGAGCTTGAGTTGAGTGGAGTTGCATTTGCTTACAAATTTATAAGGCCTTTATATAGATTTTAGAAACTTACAGGAAAATGCAGGTTAATAATTATGACCATGATAGTTTGGGTCCTTTTGGGAGCACCCAGGCAGCCTTGGGTTCCCTGTGGGTCCATTCCTAGGCGCTCCCCAGGCCGCTCCTGGACCCAAACGCTCCCGGAGCAAGCACGGGAGCCTAAACCAAAGAACCTGGTAACTTAGAGTTTTAATTTAGGATAAGGTAAAGGCAATTGTTGCACAAATGTCCAAGCTGGCTGGCATGTGTTCGTACAGACATCAGCTTTTTTCTCTTAAGGCATTGTATGGCCATCATAATATATACTAGTGAGATACAAAATAGGACTGAACAACTCTGCAAATGTGCTTGTACGTCATTGTGGATTACTAACAAATGTGAAATTTTACATTGTCTAATGTACTTTCATCCATAGCAGCATTAATCGTTTGGGGAAAAAATTGGCAAACCAAAAGTTCAAGATTTTTTGAAAAAATCGGATTTACAAAAAAACACAAAAAACTAAAGAAAAACAGTCAGAAACTACTTTTAAAAAAAAATTAATGGCATTTCCATAGCATACAGACATTGAGAGCAAATAAAATACAGAGTTCAATCCATCAATTATAGAAAATAGATTTTTGTTGGTTATATTCATATCGTTGATTACATTGCACAAAACATACTATAACTGCATAAATATCAAATGGTGACAGTTGTCTATGCTACCACATTTTTCATACATGTCTACCAAAGCATTTTATCAAACAGTTCACTGCCTTGCTGCTATGGCTAAAAGCCTAAAACAGGGGCTTTTGAACAAGTTATGGATGCTTGGAAAAAATCTATCAAAGTGTAATAGTAAGCAATAGCATAGACAAGGCAGTGAACTGTTTCAAAAAATGCCTCAAAGAAATGTGGTCTCATGGTGATGCAATGCCGTGACAATCCATAGCAATTTGTTTGTCATGGCATTTGTTATGGCATTCCATCACCATGAGACCACATTTCTTTGAAGCATTTTTTCAAATAGTTCACTACCTTTTCTATGCTACCACATTTTTCATACATGTCTACCAAAGCATTTTATCAAACAGTTCAACGCCTTCATGCTATGGCTAAAGCCTAAAACAGTGCTTTCGAACAAGCTATGGATGCTTGGAAAAAATCTACCAAAGCATAATAGTAAGCAATAACATAGACAAGGCGTGAATTGTTTGAAAAAATGCTTCAAAGAAATGCACCACGGTGATGGAATGCCATGACAATCCATAGCAATTTGCTTGTCATGGCATTTGTCATGGCATTCCATCACCATGAGACTACATTTCTTTGAGACATTTTTTTCAAGCAGTTCACTACCTTGTCTATGCTACCGCATTTTGTTGATGTTTAGCAGTGTCGGGCTGCTTCTACCAGACCCACGCGATTGCATTTGGAGGCAATTCAAATGATAGCCTAACAGCTATTTGAATTGTAAAGAAGGCTCGATCTTTAATGAAGGCTCAAATCTCTTATGGCGCGATCTTATTGAAGACAATTCATATTTATATTTAATATTTGTTTTTCGAAGGGTCACGAATTTATTAAGGAGTGTGATCCTCTATGTGGCCGACCTTCCTTTTGATAGAGACATACCTCTTTGTTGTGGCCGACATGTTGTTTATGAAAGGTCACGTCTCCCATCTCCTTGTGTATATATATCCGATGAAGTTTCATTGTTGATCATCCATTCACTCATATTCATTACATGATATCAAGTGCGAAAGGTTCATCAAAGTGCGAAAGGTTCATCAAAGTGCGAATTGTCTCAAGTACAGATCGGCATTTGTGTAGAAGGCAGAAATCTTTGTTAGCAGATTGCTTCACTCAGTTTCTGTGATTGCATCAGTTTATGGTGCCTTATCTTTGGCCTTAATATCGGCCTTCATTGTAAAGAAGAATTCATTGAGATTTAATATATAAGAGATATTATTGCTGGGTTTTGCTCCCTCAGGAGGAGGGTTTTCCCAGGGTATCTGCTGTGTTATTGTGTCTGATTTTTGAATTAATTTTCTGTGCATTACATCTGATCATAAAACTAACACATTTTTCATACATGTCTACCAAAGCATTTTATCAAACAGTTCATTGCCTTGCTGCTATGGCTAAAAGCCTAAAACAAGTGCTTTCAAACAAGCTATGGATGCTTGGAAAAAATCTATCAAAGCATAATAATAAGCAACAAGCCATGGTCTCATGGTTTTTTTGCGTGAAAATCAGCTCGATTTTATTCACGTTTTTTTGCAGATTTTAAACACGTTTTTTTGGCGATTTTGCAGTTTGAAACGGAAAAAAATCATTGACCAAAAGTCAACAATTTTTTCAAAAAATCGGGGAAAAAATCATCCAGCCTGCTGATTTTTTAAAAATCACGATTAGTCAGGATTTTTTGCAGATTTATGCTTCTATGCTTTCATCTCCCTAATCTTTTTAAATTATGTTATTATGTTATATAGATGATGTGGCTATCTTATTGATGACATTGCATTTATGGTGGATGTGGCTGGGATGGAAGGGCAGTGAGTGTTGCTGTTGCAGGAAGCATACATCATGCTGATTCCCAAAATATTACCTTTTATTTGTCAATCTCTGGTTTTAGTGTATGTTCATGTTTTATACAGATAACTAGATTACAGATGTTGCTGCCAGTATCTCTGATTTTACTGTTCACTCGTGTTTGATGTTTAGATCTCATATCACAAGGGCATATATGACTAGTCAAAAAAACTTATAATTTGTAACTTCTAAAATAACAAAGCATGTCAAGCATTACTAAGGAAAAAGCCATTGTCCCCTGACGCTGCCTTATAACAAGCATAAATTAGATATGTCATTCCTACTTAGCATAAGTTCTGAATGCAAATCCGGGAAATTTGATCAAATGCAAAACATAATGGATTTTAAACGCAGATTCAAATTATTTTTGTCCATAATGTTGCACGAAGCAGACTCTCAGATTGCAATATAACTTCGTGAAACACATACCAAAGATGCCCAAAGAAAACTCTGATTATGATTGATAAGCATTTACTGCTGCGTTACTGAAAAGAAAATTGACAGGAAGGAATGAACAATAATACTCAACAAGGAACTCTAAAAGTTTATACCTTTCATTTTCCTTATTGCTCTTCTTGAATATCATTTCCAAGTAACACAGTAGAATTAGTATTTTCCTTCCACATTTCTGCAACTAAGAAGCCTAGTAGGGAATTTTTCAAGGCCTGTTGTCATCATCATTATAAATATTTTCTGCCATCTGCCAAATTTGAAAAATATTGTCTTCAGCCACACTAGCGAGTACCCAGTCATCATCCAAATTCCATGAGAAATCAGATATTTTGCTTGTATGTCCTCCATGAATGAAAAGTAACTCAGGTGGCCCATCTTCTGCATCTTCTGGTGTTTGCTCCTCACCAATTCTGCAAAACAACAAACATTAAGTATGGTTTTCAATAACTACACAATAAAATTTTCATGAGACCTGGAGAAGCAGTTACCCTTTGAAACTTAAGACAAAATTTTAGAGAAAGCCAGGAAAAAAATATAGTAATTTTGCACCTATATCAAACTTTGCAATATCATAAAGGCCTGTCCATTTCCACTGGCAATATGGAGATATATCATATTTGTAAATTTATATGTCCATTTGTGATTTAGAATACAACAATGCCATACTTTTGATTTGGTTATCATTAATATGGATTGAAGCATCAAGCAATGACATCCTAAAATGTGTTCTCAAAAATTCTTCAATCGCATTCTTGATTTTCATATAACCATTGATTTTCATATAACCATGCCAAGAATTATTTGGTGCATTGGTTTTATTGCCTCCATAACCTCTTTTATTATGCCCTTAACCTATTTGATGTATCAAGTTATGGAGCGGCTAACTTGTGGCATGCATAACCTTTCACTTGTTCATTTGATATTTCTAGATAAATTGAAGTAGACCACCTAATAAGGATTATGGGGTTGCCATAGTGTAGTTATGTTATATATAGGAGATAGTAGTATAAGACATTTTATTGTAAGGATTGTGGAAGTGGCTGAGCATGATATTTAGTATTCTACTATTCATTTTAATTCTTTTGCATAATTTTGCCTTATTCGAACATTATTTAAAAATTGTTGTTGCTACTCTTTCTGTGCATTGTAACAAGTTGCATTGAATTGCTGTTATTCTGTTCTTGCAATATAGTAAGTATATTTCAAGTGGTATCAAGCTTTGATTTGGGCAAGCAAAAATCAACATATCGAGTAAATTTGCTTTTTCTGCTTTTTTTTTTTTTGCTTTCCTAGATCTACTGCAGTTCAACTAGGAATTCACTATGAGTTTCTGTTTGATGTCTACTGACAGATGAAAGTCCAAAAATTTTATCCACAGAGAATGTAGGGTTTTTGTCCATGCCAAGTGGAGTGTGGCAGCAGATAAAAGTTTAGGTTTGAGGTTTCACAGCCTTGTGCAATATCAATAGCTGGATTGGTCTCAACAAGGCCATTGCAACAGTATATGTGGCCAATAACCCTAATAACTTCTGGGTCAATTTTCAGGTTTGAGTTTTTGCTGCAGCTTTGTGCAATACGGTACCATTGGATTCATCTCAATGAGGTAATTGCAATAGTATAGATCATGGTTACAAAAGATGTGAATATATGACAATAAATTGCAACTTGGCAGAAATGCTGATATTTAATTGAAAAAGAATAATTTTTGAGAAAAATTGGTCCAACGATCTTTCATCCAGAAAATCTTGAATAAATCATAATTTTTTTTCTACTCCCATTTAAATCATGATTTTTTGGTAAATTTTTTCAGTTTTTCGGTCAAAACAATCAAGGTATATTTAGACACCGCCATGGGCCAGCATAAAAACAATGACTGTCTGTCACCTCCTCTTGCCACATGTTTTCTCAGGTATATTGTCAGTTGTATGCTTGTTTTGTGGTTTGTGAGTGGAGTTCTTGTGGCCTGCAGGTTTCTGATTAATTTGATTGTGTGATATGGCCAGTAGTTATTGATGTTTGCAGTTATTACGGTAAATGTTGTCATTATTGTCACCTTGTATTTGTGTTATTGCTAGGAAGGATTGGTCTCAAGTATTGGTTGTCTTTGCTAGGGAACTAATCACCTAGTCATGGTCCATGCTTATGATTGAATACATTGTGTTTTGTTTTGGGTGAAGATATAAGGATTAGGATTTAGAGTTAGAAAGTTCAAAGTCGAGTTTAAATTTAAAGTTTGGAATTTTTAAATGATGTAATATTAAAGAAGCTGTGATAGGCCATTCATGGTACAACAGGATTTAAGTCATTGAATACAAATTTTGTTTGGATAGTATGTGGAGTAAAGGCAAGTAAATATAATTAACTGAAAGATTATGAGGGTGGCCTATGTGGCCTGGTCCGCCCCCTTAACCTTGAGCTAACTATGAGTTTATCCCATGTTAGAGCATACAAACAAACCCTTGGGTTATTATTTTTTAGTTTTGTCACATGTGGCCACCATTCATCATGAGACCTTACCAAAAAAATTGGTTAAGGGTTTGAATGCAGACTGAGTATAGGTTTTTTTTACTCGCTGTTGCTTCTTTTGGCTATGAGAAGGTTTGTACCACCCTTTAGCCAAAAAGACACTATTGACAAACAATTGCAAGTGATTCGAGCATCATGGAAAATCTCAAAGGTTTCTATCATTTGTGATGGATGGAAGGATGCCAAAAATAAGCCTCTAATCAATTACTTACAATGAGCCCAAAGGGAGCAATGTTCTTAAAAGTAGTGGAATGCAAGGCTGATGTAAAAGATACCTAATTTATTGCCAATATTCTAATTGAAGTAATCGAGTTGGTAGGGCCAAAAAATGTTGTTCAAGTGATCACAGATAATCCAAAAATATGTAGAACAGTAGGATTGGTCACAGAGGCAAGATTTCTAAACATTTGGTGGATTCCTTGGGTAGTTCATTCTTTGAACTTAGCGTTACAAAAAATTGGCAAAATCTAATGGACATAGAAGATTTATGAAGAAGCAAAAGAAATTCAAATGTTTATTTTTAATCATCACATGTCACAATCCATTTATAAACAATTTGCTAAGTTGGAGCTGCTAAAAGTAAATTTTCTAAATTTCAAATATATTTTGTATATATATATCATTTTTCATTAAATGCTATTTTTTTAAATATATTTTATATTTTTATATTTCAAAAAATTATTATTTTTTGATTGAAGGTGGTTGAGACTCGCTTTGCTATGAACTACATTGTTCTTAAAAGACTTGTGGATGTGAAGCGAGCCTTAAAAAGCATGGTGATTACTGATATTTGCGTAGTATGGAGGCAATTTTTCTCTCTTTTCCTCTAGTTTTTTCAAGTGCTTTTCCATTTGCATCTCACTTCACTTCTTCTCTTCCTTGGTTCCTAAAGGTTCTCCTTTCACCAACACAAGGGTCTTTCTTTTCTTTGTCTTCATTGCCTTCATCACTCAATTGTTTCTAACAAACATAGCCCACTAGTTTTTCACTTTGTCACTCCATGTTGCACTCTTCTAATTTGGGTATGCCATTGCAATCCTCTCCTACACTACTTCATTTGTCACCATGAACCACAAGACAATAATGTTGACCTTTAAGCCAACCAATAATTTCACGTTTTAGCCCCAAATATGTGTGGTGTCCACAATGGTCCTATAGTCATTATTGACCTTGAGTAGCTTCCAATAAATGTTATCCCAAACTTGCTTGATTTTTGTGGTTACATGCCAACACTCTAAGTCCTCGTATCTTTGTCTACAATTCTTTCACTATCCACTTTGTCAATTGTTTATTTTTGCCTAGCACTCCATTTTTCACCAACACTCCATATTTTACCAACATTGCCAAAATAAATAAAAATTGTGTTCCACACAAATAAATCCCGAACCCTCTAACCCTGATCCCCATACACAATCACATTTTGCATATAGTGGGATGACAAGGAATGTCTCCTGGATGTCCCCAAAAAATATTTTGAAAATGGACAATTGAAAAAGGAAACATTTAATTGTCCTCAAGGTGGTTGGAGATGTCTGAAACATCCCTTGACCATTCAACGGATGGCCAAACGCCACCCATGCTAATCATAAATTTTATAATTTAAAAAAAAAACACTTGGTAAAAGTTAGTTTTAAAGGGGGCATGGGTGTCCCACTGTAAAATCCCCATTTGAAATTGAACAATATTTTTACGATTATTTCAGTTTGACACACGTGAACATTTTGTCAAACGGTTGTCATGATACTAACAAGAATTTGCCTCAGAACTATTTTCAGAAGATAACAATTTTTAATGCATATAATAGATGAAGACTTGCATATAAAATCCATCATTACAATCACATAGAAATATGGAATAAAGGACTATTTATAACAGATTGCTCATCATTAACATTACACAATAATTGTGCACATACATATATATTCAAATCTCAATTTTATACTCTGTAACCTAGATGCTAGCATTACACAGCTGCTCACTACACATCTTCACTTCTAGGCATTAACCACGTCTACTTCCAGAATGCAATCTCTACACCCTCAATACTAGAACGGCACCTCCCTTAACTATAGTTTAGCTATGGCGACTTCCCTTAGTGTTGCGACTTGCCTAAACAGGCTTCGTGTCCCCTTTTGCAGTCTCAAATTTACCACGCACTCATCATTGGTGCTGCAAACAAAAATGCTAAGCAATAGAGGATAGAATAAGTTCCCACAACCCCTCTATTCCAAACGTCCTCTATTTCAAGCAATGGAATTGCTCTTTCATACGGCCATGCTATGGGCGGGCATATCAAAGATGTGCATGGCTTTAATAATACTTTCCTCAACTCACACACCTCCTATTTGGTATTTGATGCAACGGCAGATAAGGCACAATATATAATCGAATGGCTGTATGTAGAGATACCAAACTGCTATCGCCTAGCAACCATAAAAACTCCACTGAAGTTTGTCTTGGAAATGTGCAAGAATAGATATATCATTAACCTACAAATTTGTCTCCAAAGGAGACCCACAAATTTGGTAATATCAAACACTGTGAAAGACCTATATGACCTCTCTAGCTTGACCAGCTAGGGTGGATAGTCTCACCACCGAACCCAATCACCCAAGGGTTTATGTCCAAGAGCCAAGAGCTTTGAAAACTCCTCAAATCACCAATTAGAGAAAAATAACCAAGCCCTCTCCAATAAGCTCTAATTTCCACTTTATATATGCCTTGCACTTTTCCCACTCATAAAATAAAATAGACTTTATAAAGTACCTTTTTAATATTTCCCCAAAATCACTTTATAACACCATTTAATTTAATTATTAATATCACCTTATAAATGTACTTTTTCGCCAAGCAACATTAAATAATTAAATTAACCAATTCCCTTTATCCAACTAGAACCTACAGGAATTGAATAGGCTATTAAGTCCCCTTGGAATGATCACTAGGAAAGGGACATTACAATCTTCCCTTCCCGAGATTGCTTTCCCTCAAGCAACTACAAATTAGAGTGTTGCAAAATCTTATCTCTTTACCGCATAGCATCCTCCACAGGAAAGTCTCTCCACCTGATAAGATACTCTTTGATCACTCTATTCCTCAATCTCCTCTCCATGACATCCAAGATCTCATCAAGAACCAATACCAACTGCCCCCCCTCATCCAGTGGGGGTAACTTTGATGAAGAAGTGACCTCTTGTCCCAATGCCTTCTTGAGGCATGATATATGAAAAACATTATAAATCTTACTACCCTCTGGCAGCTCAAGGTCGTTAGCTACTTCCTCAACTCACCGAATTATCCTATAGGAACCAGGAAATTATGGTTTTAACTTTTTTGAACCACTTTTCTTCAGTGAAGACTGTTTGTAGGGTTGCAACCTTAAGAAGACCAAGTCTCCTACCTTAAAACTACACTCAACCCTATGTCTATTAGCATAAGTCTTTTGTTGATTCTGAGCAACCTGTAGGTTATCCTTAAGGGCCTTAAGGGCCTTAAGGATATCTTGGCTTTGTTGTATCCAATCTTTGGCCTTGGGAACCCTGCTATCCCCAAACGCCAAATCACAAATGAAGAGGCATCATATCCATACAATGCTTGAAACAGTGTTATACCAATGGACATACAATAAGTGGTATTGTAACAGTGCTCTCCTAGATGTAACCACTTAATCCATGCCTTTTGTTCACCTGCCACATAGTTACGCAAATACCCTTCAACCCATTTGTTCACGATCTCCATTTGGCCATTTGTCTGAGGGTGGTAACTGGTACTAGGAATCAACTTTGTGCCAGCTAATCTGAACATCTCCTACTAAAATGCACTGAGAAATCTGTTGTCCCGATCACTGACAATGTACTTAGGCAACCTATGGAATCTAAACAACTCCTTGAAAAATTAGCACTTCCACCTACAATGCCTTCTACACCGATGAAATTGCAAAGAAGTGAGCAAACTTGGTCAACCGATCTCTGCCATGTACATTCAATAGACCCATAAAGAAATCCATGGACACACTTTCCCACTTCTGTTCCAAAATGGGCAATGGCTGCAGTAACCCTGCTAGATGAGTGTGCTCTGCCTTGTTTTGCTGACAAGTCATGCATTCCCTCACATGTCACAACACATCGTCCTTGAGGTCCTTCCAAGGGAACCTCTCCCTGATCTTCCTATAGGTTTTGAAGTATCCAGGATGCCCTACAAAAGGTGTATTATGAATAGCCCTCATAATCTTCTCCTTAAGTTTTGACCCAAGGACTAAATCTATTTTGTCCTTCTAGTAGATAATGTCATCTACCACCCTATACCTGTCATCCTAAATGTGACCATCCATCAACTCACAAGCAAACTTATTCTTGCAATATTCCACTAGAAGGTGGGACTTTCAATCAGCTTCAAGAAATTTTTGCAAGAGAACACGCAGCAGGTCTCCTGGAAAGGGCATCAGCAACAATATTTTTCTTGCCCTTAACATATTCGATGTCAAAATCATAGGCTTGTATCTTGCTGACCCACTTTTGTTGTCTCTCATTCAGATCCTCATGTTCCAAGAAATACCTCAAACTGTTGTGGTCAATCCTAACCACAAATCTCCCACCTACTAAATAGTTTGAACTTCACCAAAGCATGCATAATGGCGAGCATCTCCTTGTCCTAGATGGAATATTGTCTCTCTAGTTCCTTGAGCTTCCAACTCTCAAATGCTATCGGATGTTTGTTCTACATCAAGACAACTCCTATACCCTCACCCGAAGCATCACACTCAAGCACAAAGAGCTGAGTGAAATCAGGAAGTGCCAATACTAGACAAGTGCTCATCACCTCCTTGAATCTAACAAATGCCCTTTAAGCTTCACCTATCCCTCTACAAGCCCCTTTCTTCGTGAGATCCGTTAGGTGTGCACCCAATTGTGAAAGCCCCTTAACAAAGCACCTATAATAGCTGCACAATCCAAAGAATCCACGCAAATCTATAAGGGACTTAGGCAGTGGCCAATCCAATATTGCCTGTATCTTCTCCTAATGCACCTGCACACCCTGCACACTAATCGCATGGCCCAAATACAAAATCTTTGTCATGTTGAATTCGCATTTAGATGCCTTAGCATATAATGATTGCTTTCCCATAATGCCCAACACCTCATCTAATTGCCTCAAATGATCCTCCCATGTCCTGCTATAAATAAGATCATCAAAGAACACTAAGATAAACTTTCACAACTGCTTGTTGAAGATGTGGTTCATACAAGACTGGAAAGTGGCAGGAGCGTTGGTCAACCCAAATATGCATGACCAAGAACTCATAGTGCCCATAATGGCACTTGAACGATGACTTATGTATACCTTTGATATCCTGATCAAAGGTCAATCTTCGAAAAGTAGACCACCCCATGAAATTCATCCAACAGCTCATCGATCCTAGGGATAGGATATTTATTTTTTATTGTTTTCTTATTTAGAGCCCGATAGTCGATACACATTCTCATGGTTTTGTCCTCCTTCTTTACCAAGACTACTGAAGAGGCAAATGGACTCGAACTAGGTCTGATATGACCCATAACTAACAACTCCTTGATGGCCTTCTCTATTTCGTCCTCGAACTTCTTCAGATGCCTGTAAGGAGTAGTTATAGCTGGTTTGGCCCCCTCTTCTAGCTAAATAGCATGCTCAAACCCTCTGTCAAGAGGTCTCCCTGAAGGAATCTCTCCAAAAACCCTATCATGTTTGCCCAACAATGCCTAAATGTCTACATGATATGGCTAATTGCTATCTAAAGACTCCTTGGACGTAATCGGACACTTTGCTGCCCAAGCTACGTCTCCAAAACTCAATATGCTTTCCATCCTCTTGGCTGAAACTATCTTACAAGAACCATTGGCCATACCCCTCAGAACCACCTTCTTACCATCTGCTACCCTGAATTTCAGCTCCATTGTTTGGAAGTTCTAAGAATACTTCCCCAAAGAATGGAGCCATTAAATACCCAAGATGGCATTAGTATCACCCAGGTCAACTACATTGAAGCCATCTATCACCGTGTAGTTGCCCAACATCACATCCAATCGAGAAACATTCTATGTGCATGTCATACTAAACCCATCAACTAACATCACATTAAATCACTCAAAGGTTTATGTAGGAATGCCTCTCTTAGTCACCAACGCTGAGTCAATGAAGTTGTGGGTTGCCCCACTGTCAATCAAAACTATGACACATTGCCCCTGTAATATTCCACGAACTCTGAAAGAGTTAAATCTTAGAGTACCTAAAAGAGTGGCAATAGCTCCACTCTTAACCTCCCCATGTGGTTGGTCATCATCTGAACTGTTGTATTCGCTGCCCTGAACCTGTTCTTCTTCCTCCTCCCCATCACTATCAAAAAGTACCTCTACATAATGCACCTTACCCTTACCGATACACCTATGACCAGGTTCCCAAGGCTCCTTACAGCTGAAACATAGCTTCTTTTTTCTCAACTCATTACGAGCCTCATCATCCAACTTCTCTTTCTTGGGCCACTCCTTGAAGGGTTCCTTGTCTTTGTTTTTCTAAAGAAGGAAAGGTTTAGAAGGAAATTTACCTTTTGGGACTGAATTCTCCATGTCTCGTGCTCTAATAATAGCATCCTATAAAGACTCCGGTTTGAAGGCCTTAATCCAACCACGCAATGGCTCGAATAATCCCTCAATGAAAAGAATAATCAATCTATGCTCTGAAACATCAATCACCATGACCAACAACCTCTGAAACTCTGAGATGTAAGAATCCACTGTCCCAACCTGCTTGAGTTGTGCCAACTCCCTAAAGTGTAGCTTTGGATCCTTCTTGTCAAATCGGTCAATAAACTTTTGTGTGAAGTCCAAGTATGAAGTAATGTTGGCATGCCCCAAAGTGACCAGCCCATGATACCACCACTCATGGGCCTCTCCATTCAAATGCAATATTCCATATTTGATTGCCTATATCTCCAACATAGGGTTGAGTTGGAAATTTGTATCCAACTTCTGAACCTAGGCTCAGGCAGTGCATTTTTTAGAGCCATCAAAGGAAGGAATAGACAACTTCCCAACCTTTCGCTGAAGATCCTGATTCTGTGGGCCCCTGTTGTGATCCCTCATTCTATTCTTGTACTTAATGGCACAAAAATCCTATAAGGACATAGCTGCATGAAATTCATCACCAAGAGTCTGATACTTCCTAAAATAATCACTAAATCATTCATCGTGCCCTTGCTGTCCCTGATTTCCAGCTTGTTGTCCTTCCAAGAACTAAGGTAAGAGAGGTCTAGGAGTCACCCTACTCCCTGTCTGGGTGTTACTATGTGTAGGAATATGAGTGTTGCTCACTTCACCATTATTCCCATTGTTACTATTGTTACTGTTGTCACCATTCGTACCTCTAACCATAGTTGAAAAACGGAAACTCGGCAATAACTCGACAGGTCCAAAATTTTTAAAAACTCAAGACTCGACAAAAACTCGAGGAAAAACTTGGCAATAACTCGGCAAATTTATCGAACAACACATATAAACTGAATTTGTAGAACATATTACCGATCTCATCATATATAAATCAAAATTAGAGTTTAATAAATTCCTTTACCCCTTGCTATTTTGGCTATTATATTTTAAGTTAAAAGTAATTTTCTTTTCATCAAATGGTTTTATTAAGTTGATTGTATTGTACAATTCTTGCAATAAATTTTATTTCTTTTTTTAAATATCTCTGTACTATTAAAATATTTTTAAATTTGAAAAAAAAAAAATTATTTTTAATTTTTTAAAATCTATTAACTTATATGAAAATAGCTTTTTATTTTTTATTTTTTAATATCTCTATACTATTAAAATATTTTTAAATTTGAAAAATAATAATTATTTTATTTTTAATTTTTTAAAATTTGTTAACTTATATGAAAACAACTTTTTTATTTTTTTTAATATCTCTATACTATTAAAATATTTTTTAATTTGAGAATATTTTTTATTTTATTTTTATTTTTTTTTTTTAAATCTAATAACTTATATGAAAATAGCTTATTTTGTTTTTTTTATCATCTCTATGCTATTTAAATATTGTTAAATTTGAAAAATAATATTTTTTTTTTATTTTTTATTTTTTTAAATCTATTAACTTATATAAATGTCAAGAATAAGGAAAATAAAATTTAAAACAACTAAATACACATAAAATTCATTTTAGAATTCAAAATATATTTATGTGAAAAATTAATATTGACTATTACAATAATAGTATATATAAAAATTACGAAACCAATATCTTTGATGACAAGTGCAGTTTTGAATTTTTTGGCAATGGGAGGTGGAGAAATAAAATGGTGGGCTCTACAATAGCTACAAAGAAAAGAAAGAAGATGACAATTGAAGAAAACGCTACAGAAAAACCAAGCCCTTGTCATTTTTCTTTCTGCCCTCGTCGCAATGTGAGTAGAGATGGCGTCACGTCATTTCACTTTGGATCTACAAAAAATAGGTTAAAAACACGCAATAGAAATTGCCGCCATTTTTTACGCTGATTTTTCCTACTGAACACGCGCATTTTCACGCTTTTTAGAGGTTTAATCGTTGTGAGTTTCAATAAAAACTCGAAGACGAGTTTTCATACGAGTAACTCGCGCCCAGGTTAGCCACACGGTTACTCGCGATTTCAGCGAGTTTGCCACAGCTTTTTCAACTATGCCTCTAACCATTGTTGCCATTGTCGTTATAATTTCCTTGATTATTTGTTATGAATTGGGTAAGAAGCTGAACCAACTGTTTGTTGACCTCTTGCAAGGTCATTCAAAATTCTCATAGCGTTGCCCTCAAGTAGTTCATTCTTGTCCCCAATGTTTTCCTCTTATTCTAATTCTGAGTTAAATATATTATCAGCCCCTCTATGTCTTCTACTCTTGTATGTGATATATTCCTTGTCCTTTCGATTCATTAAAAGTCATACAAACACACAAGCTGGCACGAATACCAACTTTGATACCACTGTAAAATCCCCACTTGAAATTGAATGATATTTTACGATTATTTCAGTTTGACACATGTGAACATCTTGTCAAACAGTTGTCATGATACTAAACAGGAATTTGCCTCAAAACTAGTTTTAGAAGATAACAATTTTTAATGCATATAACAGATGAAGACTTGCATATAAAACAATGTTCCACAGGGTTTTGGGGATGGTGAAGGGGGGACGGTAGGGGACACGTTTCGGGGACGCGAAAACGGGGGGTCCAAGTTTGGGGACGGCTGGGGGACTGCAGCGAGGGGGTGGCAGGGTGCTGAAATACATATAGTACTTGAAAAAATAGTTATAAAAAGATGTATAAATATAAGAATTATACATCTTGGAGACGGCTAGGAGTCCCCTAGACATCTTGAGGACACCCCAGCATCCTTGAAGTCCTAGCGGTGTCTTGGAGACAGTGACACTAGTAGTGGGTTGGTGGGGGGATGTCCCCCCCCAAGTCCCCAAGTCTCCGAGACATGCCCATATAGGAAACACGGGGTTCTTTGGGGGGGACGCGTCCCCGTGGAACACTGATATAAAATCCACCATTACAATCACATAGAAATATGGAATAAAGGACTGTTTATAATAGATTGCTCATCATTAACATTACACAGTAATTGTGCACATACATATGTATTCAAAGCACAATTTTATACTCTATAACCTAGACGCCAGCATTACACAACCGCTCACTACACATCTACACTCCCAAGCATTAACCACGTCCACTTCCAAGAATGCAATCTTTGCGCCCACAATATTGGAAGAGCACCTCCCTTAACTATGGTTTAGCTTCAGCGACTTCCCTTAGTGTTGCGACTTGCCCAAACAGCCTTCACGTCCCCTTCTGCAGTCCTAGGTTTGCAACACACTCAACATTTCTATTGCAAACAGAAATGCTAAGTGCTAGAGGATAGAATAAGTTCCCACGGCCCCTCTATTCCAACGTCCTCTATTTCAAGCAATGGAATTGCTCTTTCACACAGCCATGCTATGGGCGGGTATATCAAAAGATGTGCATGGTTTTAATAATATTTTCCTCAACTCACATGCCTCCTATTTGGTATTTGATGCAACGGCAGATAAGGCACTATAAGGACCTGCCCTATTTTGCATATAATTTTTTTCCGGTTTCACCCATTTCAAGAGCAAGGCATTTTGTCAAACAATTCATCTATATGTTGTCTGAGTACAATCCCAATTTGCCTTTAAATACATAAGGGGTTGTCTTAATGCATTTTTAGTTATCTCATAGATTCCAGAAGCCCGAAGGATGTTATAATCAAAATAACAACAAAAACTGTTTGCACTTGATAAATCCAATGCATTACGTGGAAGTATTATTCCTTCACAAATCACAGTTATATATATCCAAAACAAACAACATATGAAGCAAATATATTTCCCGGAAATTCAATATCCAGGAGCAAAGATTTCATAACAGAATCATAGAAATTCTTATCTTTAATTACAACAATCAATAACTCAGCATTTTATAGAAAATTCAATTTTTAGTATTTATGAAGTGA
This sequence comes from Sequoia sempervirens, assembly GCA_007258455.2. Lineage (NCBI taxonomy): Eukaryota > Viridiplantae > Streptophyta > Pinopsida > Cupressales > Cupressaceae > Sequoia > Sequoia sempervirens. Next base: position 168,069,089 of record VDFB02270651.1, on the reverse strand, counting down.
TCTTATATGCTGACCTGGGAATTTGTCTATTACACAACGGCTCGATACCTTCACTATTGGAATAGCACCCAAATGAATAAATACTCAGCACATAAGACTCCAAACTTAATTACCTATTCTCCAAGCTACATGTTTAACATAAATGTTCTCAGACCCCTTCACAAGTGCGACTCACCACAAATGCCACAACTTCTCCAGTGTCCACATCACCCTCCTAAAGTTCATACGTTGCCTTCATAGAGCGCACAACACAGAAGACAATAGAGCTTAAAAGTTCGATGGCCAAGACACAAGGCAACTGAAGGTTATGAAACGACTACCAATCTAATATCTCTGAACTCCTGGACTCCACCTCCACATGGCGCTTTGATAGCTCTTTGCTGTCATAATAACAAAGGCTCCTCCTATTCTCCATGATTCTTCCTTTGGCGGCCAAGTTAAATAAAATGTCTTCTTTTGTCTAAATATTACAACCTCCTTATATTTTATTCAAAGCAACTCGCGTTCTTTGTCTTATTTTGAATTATTCGTGAAGTATTGATTCGTAATGGTAGCGGCTACCTCCAACACTCTATTTTGAACGGCATCTTGAAACTGGTATCATTCCCAATTAACACTCGACACCTCATTCTCTGAAAGACTCAAATCTATTGCCAAGCAGCTCCCAACACCTCTCTTCATTCCAAACCATGCCAATGTATTCTCCTTCCACACTGGTGCGGCTCACCAAATATCGATGGTCCTTTGTTCTCAACGATTCTCTTTAGTAGCAGCTCCTTTAAATTCGATACCTCCAGAAGCTTTGTAATTCTATAACTCGAGCCTTGAAAGAAAATGACGCTTTAATTATTCTGAGTCGGCACACTCTTCCGCGGACTCGCGTGTCTTGTGTAACTGGTGTTTATAAAGAACCCGACTCTTCTAAAGTATTCACTCATATCTCTTTTCAGATGTTTGCAAGTTAAAGTGACAGAACTTATGTCTCCATTGCACAACATTCACATAAGCTTTAATGACATCGACCTCCTCTCTAACATGATTGGCCCTACACGACTCCATTTAGCTTGCCTGACTGTAGCATCTAAACCGACTTCTAAGTCTTCAATAACACCACAACTCCAATCTTCAATCAATTTTCAAAGAAATCATTCAATGAACATAAAGATTGTAGACGGTATGATATTATTTATCATTCCATATAGAACATCCTTCTTCAACTTAGACGATGCTTTTGACAACTGGCCACCTACAAGTTCCCGATTAAGACTTGACTCACCTACAGTGCCTAGTTTATTAGATACCAGATATAAAGAATATTATCATGCTTAACTCTGGAAGACAAGTTCCACATACGGCAAACTCTTCACTCTGCAACCCAATATAAAGAGAAATTGACTCTTCAAATTCCAAAATGAATCATGCAACTCCATACAATTATTAGCTTGATGTTTTCCCTCTGAAATCTTCACAATTAAGCAACGATCACTCCTTGACAAACTATGTCCTAATTTATTTAAAATCTCATTCATAACTCATTCAAGTTTGGATTCACACCGTGACTGTGATATGAGCATCCATTTCCGAAAAACCACAATTTACTCAAACAAACTGAAAATCAGATTTCTTTCTCAAAGGACAAGATTTATAAACATGGAAATCACATTATCAAACCTCCATTAAACTATACTGTTAAGCACCAACACAGCCCCTGAAATAGGACTGTCAGCCACCACCCTTGGTGTATCTTTCAATACCGAAGATGATCTTTTATCAAAGGTCACCCCACCTCAAAAAGGTTGTGAACCACGTCCACCAACAAGAACCTATTCCAATAACCAAAAATCCTACCTGCTGCAAAATGCTCTCCCTCAACTTTTATTCTTCTCCACTTCGAAACTCCTACTGTGTCTTCTTGCCTTCTCCTCTTTTCTCATTTCACCCAATCGCCCAAGGGTTTATGTCCCAGAGCCAAGAGCTTCGAAAACTCCTCAAATCACCAATTAGAGAAAAATAAACAAGCCCCGTCCAATGAGCTCTAATTTTCACTATATATATGCCTTGCACTTTTCTTGCTCATAAAATAAAATAATGTGACTTTATAAAGTACCTTTTTAATATTTCCCCAAAATCACTTTATAACACCATTTAATTTAATTATTAATATCACCTTATAAATGTACTTTTACGCCAAGCAACATTAAATAATTAAATTAACCAATTCCCCTTATCCAACTAGAACCTATAGGAATTAAATAGGCTATTAAGTCCTCTTGGAGTGATCACTAGGAATGGGACATTACAATCCTCCCTTCCCGAGATTGCTTGCCCTCAAGCAACTACAAATTAGAGTGTTGCAAAATCTGATCTCTTTCCCATGTAGCATCCTCCACAGGTAAGTCTCTCTACCTAACTTTGAGCACCATTTAAGTCTTTTGCTAATAGTATCTTATTAGGTGGAGAGACTTGCCTGTTATAAAGTCACTTTATAACATCATTTAATTTACTTATTCAATATCACCTTATAAATGTACTTTTTCACCAAGCAACATTAAATAATTAAATTAACCAATTCCTTCTATCTGACTCTATCCTATGGGAATTAAATAGGCCATTAAGTCCTCCTGTAGTGATCACTAGGAAAGGGACATTACACCCACAAACCCTTCCACACCCCTTATACAACCTTAAACTGACAAAAACTCTTCCACGAATTTCATTTCACTTTGGTTAGTCATCATTATTGTTGTTAGATGCTTGCACCAATTTTAGAGACCCGTTGTTTGCCAACAACTTTCAAACTCTCGTAGCGATGCTATTAAGGTATTTGACTAGGATCTTGCTAGAGAGCATTCATAATTTTTTTTGTTTCCAATTTGCTCACACAAAAGCTTCAAATCTACAATTTAATAGCACTACAAATCACTGAAACATCTATGACATAAAAAATGAGCACTACCAACAATGATGACGATGAAATGGGTAGCAAAGAAGTAAATAGAATGGAAGATGAAAGGAGCGTTGTATGTTCTCGTTCTTCTAGAAATCCAAAAACAAGTTTTATTGGAATAACAAAATACCGCTTTGCATGCCCTTCATCCTCTCTTCAAATTTGCAAAAGGCCCTTAAACCACAGAAAGTCCTTGTTGCAATTTGCCAACAATTTAAACACTAATAAGGGAACATACAATGGGCAGCAAGCATTGGTTGTCATGTTTGCAAAACTAATTATCATGGTAGCTATAGTAGGGTTATAAACAATTTATTGGTTGAGAGTGGACATGGGGTCAGAATTTGTAATGATATATTAATGGAAGAATGGGTTGAAATAGCAAAGTTGGTTGGGAAGAGAGAAAAAAACTACTAGAACTACTAAAAAACTTCATCCATACCATTGCAATCTACCAACAAGTATTCCAATATATCAAATAGAGTTGGTTACGATAGAGGGAAGAGGAAGACCACTTCTATTGTAGGTGAGAAAAATATAGTGGTAGTTCATTGAATTTGCAAAAACATGAGCAAGCCAATGTTTCAATGGCCATATTTTTGAATGCCCGTGCCATCCCATTCCTTTTGCAAGGTCTTCTTATTTCCAAGGGATATTGAGAGATGCAATGTCAGTTGGACCCTCTTCTGTTTCCCCTAGGGAACACAAATTGTGTAACTCCCTTCTTGACAAACAATATTTAAAGGTGAACATATTGATGGAGGAGATGAAACAAACACGGATTGGCAGTGGTTGTTCCATTGTCATGGATGGGTTAACTACTATTCATCAGCCACTCATTAATATTATTGTTACATGTCTTGTTGGTTCATACTTTCTTAGAGCTATTGATTGCTCTAGAAAACATAAAGATGTTGGCTGCTAATTTAACCTTTTGAAGAAGGCCATAGAGCAAGTCGAGTCTTCTAATGTTGTGCTAGTTGTGACAAATTTAGCTCGTGTTTGTAAGTTAGCAGGTTTGATGGTTGGGAGTGCTTGTAAACATATATTTTGGACTATGTGTTGTGTACATGCTTTGAGTAATGTTTTGAAGGACATCAAAAAATTAGATTGGGTGAAGAGAAAGGTGGCCAAAGCTAGAGACATATAAATGTTTGTATGTAACCATCAAACTTCACTTCCACTATTTTGATCCTATTCAAAGAAAGAATTCCTTAAACCAGTTGAGACGAGATATGTTGACTATTTTATTTTACTGGAGACGATGTTACAGGTGCAAGATGCTCTACAATCCATGGTAGTTTGTGGAGAGTATAAAGCTAGGTTGAATCAAAAACAAAAGAAGAGAGGAAATTGAGGCAAAGGGTGCTTGATGGCGTTTGGTGGTCCAATATCATATCACCTATTGTGGGCGTAATTAGGTATTATGTGGATACAAACTCTTTTAGCCACGAAGAGATTTATGAGACTTTTGATAGCATGCTCATTAAAAAGAGGAAAGCATTTTGTGACAAATATCCTAGGTTACAATTCTATGAGGAGCATATCAAGCCCATTGTCACAAAGAGATAGAACACAATAAACACTCCTATTCATATGGTTGCCTACGCTCTCAATTCCAAGTGGTACACACTTAGACCTGGTCAAATTCTTCCTTCTGAGGATGATGAAGTAACAGAGGGGTTTATGAAGGCCCTTTCTAAGATCTATAGCTCTAAGGAAGCACCATACTTCAAGAGAAGTGGCTTCAATTTTTTTAATCTGCAAGGCCCTATATTGTAATGTCCCCTAATTGGGAATGTCCTAAATTTGCTCTAAATCCTTAAATTTTAAATGAAGGAATAGGTTAGAGAATATCTTTCACTTGATTGAAGCCCTGCACACAGATTAGAAACATTTACCCTAATCAAATCGATTAGTAGAATAGAATCATTTATCACAACAATAATAGTTAGTAGTTTGCCATCCTTATAAAATTGGTAATATAGGTAAGTCACAGCATTTTGTTAATGTTATTTGATGCCTTAAAGATCATGTACATGGTCGGTCAAATATAGTTTAAATTTAATTGAATGCCTTTGTTGCTTACCTTTATAATAATCGGGCTTTGATATTATTTGTTGTTTATTTTATTAATGTGTTTATTATATCATAATAATTATAATTATAATAATACCTAAGTTACCAAATCGAAATCGAAATCAAAATCAAAATCAAAATCAGGTACGTGGGTATGGTACAACAAAAATATTGGGGTTGGGTATGAGTACAGGTACGTCCATAGAAAAAGCAAATATATATCAAAGTATATAAAATTAGTATTATAATAATAATATATTAATAATATAATAAGAATATATTAAGTATTATAATAATATAATAAATTAATTGGAGCATGGGTCAAAATATCAAAAGATATCTTATTCGCATTATATTATTATATTTCAAAGTATCCCCTACCATCTCCAAAATTTAGGGAAATTTTTGCCTTGTAAAATTAATATTACTCTCTAATATCCAACTTAGAGTATGGCCTTTAGTGGGGGTGTCAGTACATTTATGTCATTTTCATTGAGTTAATTCAATATTCATAGAAGGATGATATGAATTTTTTCAAATGATTACAGATCAATTTGATAAAGTATAAAATTGCTCTCTTTGCCTTTGTGCAGCACAAAATAAAACAAACAATAATAATTCCACCCGTCGTGGGTTCTTTCCCTTTGTTTTCACTTTTTCGACTTTCAAAAAGTCGAAAATCTATTGGAAACGGTCAAAAAAAATCCTAGAATCGCCACATCACCTTCGGAATCACTCAGAAACGCGATGGCAAACTCAAAATCAATTCCAAGCAGCAAAAAACGAATCCTGTGCATTTCTAGAGTTATTCGTACCCGGTACGTTTCGTACCCAGAGTCGTCGAGCAGAGGGTGACGATTCAACTACTTCGAATAATACCAAATTATTTGATATTTATCATTATAATATTATCTCATGATAATTATAATCATAATAATAATATTTAAATTGCAATTACTTATATTTATATTTTGATATTTATTTGATTTTGTTATTCAATGTTTCATCTTTGGTGTTACAATTTCGAGGGCATGACAATCCACCCCGCCTAAAATTGCTCCCCCTCAAGCAATCATAATCTAAGATGTATAATTTTAAGATGTTGCTCCTTGTGGTGATGATATTAGATTTGATAGGAGTTGGAAGTTCTAACCCAAGTGATGGTCATTTTGGTTATGAGGACAGGGGTAAATTAGTATTTCGAAGCTTTAAACTTAAAACCACATGAATCAGAAATTAAAGCAAACAACCAAGTAGCTCAACCAAGCAAACAAGTAGCTCAACCAAGCAAGCATCAAACTCAAGCACATAGGCAAGTAGCCCAACCAAGCAAACAAGTAGCTCAAGCAAGCAAGCAACCAGCGCAAGCACACAAGAGAGTAGCTCAAACACACAGGCAAGTAGCTCAAGCATCTTGACATCAATGACAAAATACCCAACAAAATGTTCATAATGCATCCCAAATAGAAAGAATATTGATGCATTGCGCACTACATCGTGGGTCCTATCCTTTCCTCTGGTCTTCTGCACCATTGGACAAATGGGAAGAGGATTCGATGCATCCCATACTACACCGCAAGTCCATCCTCAACCCCACAAGGCCAAGTATACAATCTGACAACTGAGAAGGGGATTTAGTGCATCCCATACTACATCGCGGGTCCATCCACCATCCCAAGGTCACCAAGTATACACATGGGTACACACAAGTCACAGTATACACTTGAAGTCACAAAGTATATGCAAGGTATACACATTGTCGCATAAATACATGTAGATCACAAAGTATACACACTAAAGGCACACACATATGGAGATGCATTAGTGGCCTACTTAAGAAGGCTTGAATAGTTAATTCTAATTAGAGTTGGTTTGTACACAGGCTGGCAAGAACATGCTCTGATACCACTTGTAATGTCCCCTAATTGGGAATGCCCTAAAGTTGCCCTAAATCCTTAAATTTTAAATGAGCGAATAGGTTAGAGAATATCTTTCACCTAATTGAAGCCTTGCACACAGATTAGAATCATTTACCCTAATCAAATCGATTAGTAGAATTGAATCATTTATCACAGCAATAATACTTAGTAATTTGCCATAACTAGCTATTAATAAACTATTGACCAATCATTAATTCAATCACAAAGTACTTTAACATCCTTTGAAGGTTCGTTTCACCATGATGGAGTAGTGAAGTTACAATGGGTTTCCTGGTGACCCAACTCTCCTATGCCCAAAGGCAAGTACCCTTTGGCCTCCTTGGACCACTTGGTCCCTCATTATAGAACACATTGGTTGTTCCTTATAGGAGACATTGGTCCTCCATTATAGGACACTCGGTCCTCCATTATGGAACACATAGGTTCTCCAATGTGGACATTGAGCCCTCCATTATAGAACACATAGGTTCTCCATTATAGGACACAGGGTCCTCCATTATAGAACACATAGGTTCTCCATTATAGAACACTGAGTCCTCCATTATAGAACACATAGGTTCTCCATTATAGGACACCAAGTCCTCCATTATAGAACACATAGGTTCTCCATTATAGAGGTGGTGTACCTAGGAAAGTGCCCCATTGTTGTTCCCTTTTGAAATCTCCCTTCTTCTATCATGGTGCCAATACACACACAGTAATTTAATCAAATTCAGACTTGCAAGTAGTCATATCAGCAATACACAATGAACTGTGAATATGCATGAATCAAAACAATATATCATAATCCTCTATTACTATCCTACAGCCATATATGTTGATTCATAATTCTGAAATAAGTTAACTAACTGATACAATGATTTTCTGCTCATATCCTTCTCTTAGATCTGATTTTAAAATTCACAAAATATTCCATTAACTTGCTGCCTTTGATTCTCCTTTTAAACCTTTATTCATATCGTTGTGTTTTGTCAAAGGGTATTTCTTTAGATGTGTCTTATTTAAATGGATGTGTCCCCTTTTAAAAGACATCGCTGCCTTTAATAAATTCTTTTGTTAGTGCTGACTTTTTGTTAATTAATGAATCGGTGCTTATTCAAGAATCACTGCCTTATAAATAACTCATAGGTAAGTCACAGCTTTGTGTTAATGTTATTTGCTGACTTAAAGATCATGTACGTGGTCGGTCAAATATAGTTTAAATTTAATTTGATGCCTTTGTTGCTTACCTTTATAATAATCGGGCTTTGATATTATTTGTGCTTTTTTTTTATATTAATGTGTTGATTCTATCATAATAATTATAAATATAATAATACCAAATTATTTGATATTTATAATTATAATATTATTTCATGATAATTATAAACATAATAATAGCATTTAAATTGCAATTACTTATATTTATATTTTGATATTTATTTGATTTTGTTATTCAATGTTTCATATTTGGTGTTACAATTTTGGGGGCATGACATATATTCAACAAACTAGAGGCTAGGATGGATAGGGACACTATTGTACTATTGGATCGTAGATACTTCATGGGAAGGACATGCTGGAGTTGAAGCAACCTGCCATTTGTCTACTCTCACAAATTGCTAGTTCCTCTAATGCAAAGAGGAATTGTTTCACCTATGGCTTCATCCACTCGATCAAGAAGAACAAGCTTACATTTAGATGAACAAAGAAGCTAGTTGCAGTTCATAGTGCCAATTGATGAGAAAGTTCCACTAGAATCAGTCAGGCTACCATTGGACGGACCACAACTTTAACCAAAGAGTGCCAAAGATAGCTCTTTTGATTTGACAGCTCAAATGAGGCATAGCTATATTTTGAAGTTTGATACTTTGAGCTCAAAGTTTGAACAATGAAATCAAATTTATTGCTGTCATGATTAATTTTATAAATTTATTGCTGTTATACTGCTGCCATGATATATTTAAATATTTTAAATTTATTGCTACTATTATAATTCTGTCATGATATATTTAAATATTTTAAATTTATTGATGTTATTATAATCCTATCATGTTATACTGATGTCATCATATCATGTTATACTGCTCTCTCTATCTATCTAGCCATCTCTGAAACATGTCCCCCACTGTTGTGCCATCCATCCCCAAAATGCCATGGAACATGGAAAAAAATTGAAATAAACATAAAGGCCTCTCTGCATTTATGCACTTCCTTAATATATTTTGTCATCTCTTCCACTAAAAAAACAGGAATATTGTAATTTGTACCTTTTTCTATCTTGACAGCCGCATAGATAATGCATGTCACCACCAAAAGCATGTCCTTCGTTCAGAAAAAATAGAAATGGCCCTGGAATGTTTCCAAATCCTCTACACATAACTAAAATGTGGAAGATAACGGGATTGATATGCTTTAGAAACCCCAAGGATGCATCCCCATTGAACCCTCTAGAAGTCCTAGAGGAAGTACCATATGATATAGAGATGTCCATATCGTTCAATCTAATCATTTTTGCCCTCTCCTCAAGTGTAAGCTTTTTACAAAGCCCTAACCTTTGACTAGATAAATGCGGGATGTGTGCATTGAATCTCGCAAGGATGCCCTTCCATTCAAGGCCTGTAAATGCCCTAAATTATGGGACTTTGTTTGTGTCAAGGGATATTGCATACTATCATAAAGGGTTTTACTTGTTGAATAGCCCGTTGGAATATTGGACCAACATCTTAGAATGACAATCAAAAAGCAAAGCATTACCAACTTAACTTTCAGTTTGGGTACCTAGACTACCTTCCCCTCTTTCCCCTCCCCAGTTCACTGCCCATTTCACACTCATCCTTATGGTTGTTGGAAAAGTTGTCATTGATGCCAAAGGTGGAAAGACATTGTCATTGATGTCAAGAGTATATAGACGATTGGAAATTGTCAATGATGTCAAAAGAGTTCATAAAAGCGAAGATTGATAGACGAAATAGTTGCATCATTATCATTGATGTCAAATGAAACCTATGACAAATGTGGGCAAGAAGGAAATCATTGTCAAAGTATCAAATGATGGTCGACTTCATGCAACATTGATATTGCATCTATATTTGGAGGAATTAAACAATCTTATAGTCTTTTAAATCACCATCTCCCTTAGGCTGATCCGCATCTTAAAGTCAATGTTATTAGAATGGATACTAAGATCATTCAATGAAGTATATGAGATAATAAAGATCTAGATGAAGTTTATGAGAAGATCTGAAAAGGCTTTATGAGCAGATTTATGGGCAGCAATTATATTTCATAAGGAAGGCAGCAAATATAATTAATGAAATGAGAGAGCAGCAATCATCATTAATGAATAGAAGCGATTACTATATCTAAGAAGGTGCAGCAATTATGTTTAAAAGGGACAGCAAACAGAGATTATTAAAAGAGAGATTATTATGTCTTAATGAACAGCGATTAAAAGGGAGTAACTAAAGAAAGTCAACAATATAAGACAAAGATCAGATAAGACAAAAATGTCCAAGGCAGCAATAAAGAAAAAGATTAAAGGCAGTGATTAGCATGGTAGAAAAAAACCTGTGATTACTCAGATGACTCGCAAGTAATCGGGTTCCAAGCAGGTCGGCAAGTAAATCGCCGAATAACTAGGCGTCGTGATTTTCCTTTTACTCACTGCAATTCATGGTTCAAAACACACTAAAAACCGTGCCTTATTGCAGTTAAAATTGTCATTCAAGGTTTTAACTTTAATATAAAATGAAATATCTTCTGCCAAAAATGAAATGTGCCATATTTTCTCCTAACCACGGCGCGATTTCTAAGTGTGTTTGCCATCCGTGACGTGACTAGGGCACAATGGCTAGTGACAAGGGCACAGAGGGTCCGAGGGAGATCACCATTCACCACTATCACCCTATCACGCTCATTCTCTTTGTTGGTTCTCTTTTGGGCAGGATGAATTTCCAATCATGGATGTTGCTCGTGCTGCTTTGGCTCACTAAAGCTAAAACATTGACTCTGCAACTCTGCCCATGGGTCGAAGACCCTAAAGCTAAAACATTGTTTATTTTTATTATTTTAAAATTTAAGCTTTTACTTAATAATTTCTATTTATTAATAAAAGTTATTATATATTTTATTTATAAAATAAATCTGTAACCTATTTATATATAATAATATATCTTATAAATATATTTTCATATTAAATTTAAAATATTTAAAATCTATATTTAATATTTAAATAAGACTCTAAATGTATATAATAATATAATATAACTATCAGGGTATCAACTACGAGATACAACACCCTTCTCAAGCATAGCTGGTAACTTTATATGTGTGTTTTCAAATGTTCAAAAAACTTGTTGAGTTATTGCCAAGTCACGAGTTTTTAAAAATTTTGGGCCTGCCGAGTTATTGTTGAGTACGAGATTTTCAACTATGGTGATTAGTAAGTTACCAAAGGCAGCACTAAAAACTAAATAATTTGTCCCGTTTGTTAGTCACCTCCATTCATAAAGAGGTGGGATAGAATATATAAAGGCATGGAAATTTTGAAGTTAGATGTGGACATGATATGTAATGAGACATTATTCGATTCATAGAAGTTTTTTAGAACAGATCTCATTTGGAAAAATAAAAAATATATCAAATGGATATATGAAGAAATACAATATTATTTGAACAGGAATATATGTAGTGGAATTAAAGATATATTATGTTTGTTGCAAGGTGTGTGCGTTTGGTCTCCTTGTGTTGTGCAGTGCAACGCTCGGGTTCGTGACATGGCTTAACTACCTCCCATGGATTCATTAACTCTGGCAATTTCATCGGGCATTAACAGGATGATCTTTTGGTGCAACGGCAACCTTCTTTGAAACAATTGGTATCAGAGCCTGGGTCACAAGTTCGAACCCCTCGCGTGCGCTAGGGAGGGATTGTTGCAAGGTGTGTGCATTTGGTCTCCTTGTGTTGTGCAACGCAACGCTCGGGTTCATGACATGGCATAACTGCCTCCCATGGATTCATTAACTCTGGCAGTTGTATCGAGCATTATCAGGTCGATCTTTTGGTGCAATGACAACCATCTTTGCAACAATATCTACACTTCCAGATCTGCATATGGAAGGTAAGAAGGAAATCTTTGTAAGAAGAAATAATGCAGATTTGAAAGGGAATGAAATATGAAGATTATTCAAATGTTGAAGCATTTATGAGAGGAAAAAAGACATATTTGTGGATGATATTAAAGATAGATCCATGCAGATATAGAAGAAGATTGTGCCGAGATAAAAAAAAATTTAAAAAAGATATTGCAGAAATAATGGAAGAGTTTGGGAAAATATAAAAGAAGAAGTCTATGCAGAGATAGAAGAAAAAATAGTGCAGATAGAGAGGAGAAATTTGTGACAGATCTAGAGAGGAAAGAGAAGGCAGAGTTTCACAAGGAGAAATTGATCTTGTTCCGTAGTGGGTTGGTGCTTACAAGTTGAATGAGGGGTTGGTGCCTCTAGTAGGTTGGCAGTCACAAATTGAATGAGAGGTAAGTGCCTCTAAAATTTGTAAAAAGAAGTTTAATAAAGCAATATTTTGTTGTGGTTTTCTCCCGTTTCCACATAAATATCATGTGTTATTGTGTTCTTCTCATGTGCATGATTATTGATGTCGAGTAAATGATGTTATTATTATTGATCAAGTTTTAAATATGGTATTAAGTTTGAAAAAGTAAATATTATTGTTATACTGATTCCCCCACCTCAGTGTAACCATGCGCTCATCAATGATCATTTAACTGACTCATTGTGACCCTAAAAACAAAAACAACGATATAAATCGTAAATTCAGTAGTATAGATCAAAAACCATAGATAGCTCCTTTTACTTCTTGTCAAGTGGACTCAAAGACAACGATCTTGCTATTGACCAGAGGATAGAATAAAAATTATAAATTTAAGTCCTATGCAGTTAGACAATGTTGCTTTCACAATATGCATGACAGAATTAAATTGTAGATTATGCAGGTTGTCAAATACTACGATGTAGTGTTTTTGGGCTGGATGTGCAATGTGATTGTTTGGTGTAGGTGGATTGCCAAGACTCAGTTTTCTCAGTTCCTAGTGGCAGAAAATTTGAAATACATAGAAGACAAAGTGGAGGGGCCCTTTGTCCTCACAAAGATCATCTCATATGCGCTCAACACATCCTGGCAAGGCTGGGACCCAAAAATCTACTTTACCTTGACCTTTACCTCTTAGTTGCCCCATGGCATCACGAGTAGGTCATTTGCAAAATATCTAGAAACTTCTTGTGAAAATCCTAGGTTTGACCTACTCGTGGACTTTTTGGACCATTACACCACCATGAATAAATATATTTTTGGCACACATGGAATTATAATGAAGATGCCATGAACAATAATGGTCTTGTTGCAGAATGCCACATTAAGGCATTGAAATAAGCTAACGGCAGAATCTCACCTGGATTTGGATCATGCCAAATGTGCAACTACCAACAATAGTTTTGCCCCCAATTTACTAAAAGCCTAAAAATATTAGCACAGGTGGTTAAATGATATTTGGATTTGTGATATCTAATTTCTTTGTGTTTTGATGCCATTTTGTGTGAATCAACAATTACTATTTGTTAAAAGACAATATATACCATTCTGTTCCAAAAGTTCATATTTTCTACAAAGAAATCATCATGCCCAATTCTTCATTTTATATACAGAACCATTGCAATTAATTGCAAAAAAAGGCTAGCCCTAGCCACCAGAAGACATTGAATATAAAGATGAGCATATCATTTTGAAATAAGGTGTGTGAGTATATGAATTAAGGTTATAGTTACATTACATTTAAAATAAAGTCATCAAAAAATGTGGATACAAGTACTGAACAAAGCGAAATTGAAAAAGAGACGAATCATTTTGGTAACAGAAAAATAATCCAAAGCCATAGATTCTTAGTAGTCTCAAATCCAAGAACCAAATAACAAGATCACTCTCCTAATCTTTATCAAAATAACTGTGAGTCAATTATTTGAGCAGATAAGATTATCATTTGACTTGAACCATACAAATGTGTTAATCCATGGAACAAGTCCTAGCTATACAAGTATAAGCACATTTTTCAAAAATAACATGATGGCTAACAACAAGCTTAGCTGAAGTGGACACCCTACTCATAAATTGGACTAGAAAAAATCCATTTTCAGACAGACCATTCTTAAAACACTAAACATGCAACTTTTAAGTAATTTTTTATTATTGAGTTGGACCAGCATAACAGAGATACAGTCAAAATTTCTAAACCAGCAAGAAAGCCAGGATATTTCCATTACCAACCACGCATAATCATACTAGAAGGAATATGACTGACCAGTAACACTTTGTTTGAAACTTATCTTTTGCTTTTATAACTTATCTTAAGCTTCATGTTCAGGAACTTCCTACATTCTGAAACCGGATACATGTTCCAATAAGATAATTTGATAAAGTATTAGAGGCATATGCCAGCTGGGGGCAAACTTACAAAGAAATAATTATTTTAAGACATCAAACAAGAGCGTGTACTTAAATAACTCTGACCATGTTTCATATCATTTACCAAAACAAAACAAAAACAAGGACTAGCAACCACTCACCCACCACTCAATATATAGTTAAAGGAAAACTGTGAAAATTCAAAACTACCACATGACTTATTGTTGTTGCTAATAATATGAATGTGAAGGTGAGGATGGGTCCCTTAATGGGACAAATTATGTCCACGGGCTATTTCATGCAAGTCAATTCCCAGACTAAGAGAAACCAGTTAGAATAAAGTATCCATATTAGATCTCAATAGCCAAATACTCTCTTCCCTTTAGCGGCACTGAATAATAAAGTTAGTGTACTTACGTTTGGCACCCTTTTGGTAGTGACATAAATGAGGTTCATTTTGCTTTATTAGACGATAAGAATTATCAGAATAAACCTTTCATGTTGTTTAATAGAATCAGAATACTTTTCCATAACTTTTTAGAAGGTTGTTACTTGTTTCCTTATTTAATGTATGATCTTAAAGACTAGAAAACGGTCAAATCAAAGGCACTCTCACAAAGGCGTGCAACAGGAACGTGAATGAACATATAGCAGTAGAAATGCAACATGAAGCAAAGTCTACTGCTGACGAGGAATGGAAATTGGTAGCTGAGAGAGAAAAACAAATTATCCAAATTGGTTGTAGAAGTGAATCCATATAATCTTAAGGAATTGAACTTTGAGGAGGCAAACAATGATCAAAACAAGATTGAGTACTATAAAAAGAATTCCAAAGGTATCTTAAGGAAAATATTAATAAGGCCTTGTTGAAAAGCCTTCGTACAAAGAGGGGATTAAGAAACCAATGGAACTGGAAAATGTCCACCTAGCTCAAGATAAGAGTAGAGTCCAGCAGAATATTGCAGAGAGACTTGAGGTTAGAGAGCATAAACAGTTATAAATTTAATTGAGCACACCTTCACATCTCGTAAGAGGCTGTAGGGTCCACCTAAATAAAATGAAGGATGTATCGATCTGCTGCTTGTAAAGAGCATCAACTGGAAGGAGTTACATTGATTTTGAAGAAAAAGCTTTTGCATTGAAACCTTTGCTTGTGCCCATGTCTACAGCTTCTTATAGGTTTTCAAGCATGTTGGTGTATTCATGTTAAATACCTATTGAAACATAAAGACTTTAAATAACATTTCAAGTATTTGATCAGTTATTTTGAGTTCAAGTAACTGTTATCAGATTAACTTCTATCTTAATTTATATCTTTAGTTGTTTTGAACATTTCAGTATGCAGCCCATTTTAAATCTTCCCCTTCCCAATTCCAGGTTAATATATGACAATTTGAAGAAATCAAAATCACACAAGCAAGTGTGAAGGTTTTATACATTCTGCGTGATTCAGTACCATCAGAGTAAACAAATTGAAGCTCAGAAAAAATCACTATAAAATCAGATAGAGCTAATTTAGAAAAAAAACCTGCTCAGGTCCCAGACCATAAGTCTTTGGTCACCACCAGAGGAAGCCAATATTGTTTCATTTTTTGGACTCCACCTTATTTGAATGACCTCTTCCCTGGAATGCATTAGACAGGAAATTGGTATCACACAAAAGATATAAAAGAAAATTAAATAATTAATGAGAGGTTTCCATGGCATGGTTAAGAGGTGATTTGAACCAGCAGTAAACCAAACTTCAAAGTACAGCTATGTCCTACTAAGGCTACAAGTCACAAAAAGTGTAGATGATCTATACAGGTATATGGAGGGTGTGTATATTAATTAATCTCAAAAGTGCAGAATTGACAAACAAATAACATAGAATTAAAAATGCTTCATGAGCCTGTCCCTTCCATCTCTCACGTCAACTTGAAGCTTACAACATTCCATTTTGTATAACTGCATCAAAATACATGTAACTGGACATTAGAAAGGCATAAGGAGCTTCAGAAAGACCTTTAGAGTTGTAGGGCAGTGATGTCTTAGTTGTATTTGCAGAGAAAGAGAATGGAGGTAATTTGGGGAAGATTGTTTTGGCTTCCACAGTTGTCTTAATATACTCAATCAAAATCCTTTCTTGTAATCTGCAATGCCTCACCTATTTCCCTGTCGAAGGTTTCCCATGTCAGATTTCTCAAAGGTATATTTACTTTATCATGTGTGGCCTGTTAGTTGTTCCATTTTCTTTCTATGCTTGATCATTTCCATTCAATGGCATGAGTAGGCAGCTCAATTAAATTTACAGGTATATAAGCAGTAATTACTACAAGTACTATCAATCATATCTTGTTTAGAACCTGTGTTAGTGCATTTAAGCATAAAAGCATCAAGAAGAGACAGATAGCATGCATCAGGAAAACTTTTTCAAGCTGGAAGCTAATGTAGCGAGCATCTCAGTCAATGGAAATCTTGACAAAATAGCGGTGGATGAAAGCCAAATTGCAATCTGGGAAACCCTTGTGATCCAAACATCATGAGGATGCAAGGAATGAGTAGAACCCAAAGGCAAAGAGAAAGAATAGGCCCAATGAAATGAAGCAGTGAACTGCCACAATGGCCCTTCAAGGTGGAAATCAAGTTGGATATCCAGCTATATGAGGGAGAGATCAACGCTGATAAGCAGAACAACTGGCTTTGACAACTAGAGATAAGCTCCAGCCTTCATCAATTATGTGATGAACTACAGATTGCTTGTGCTTGTCCTAAATTTTATGGTCATGCACTTGGTGGGAGATTTATGCTCATCTCTTAGCTTTAAAGAATATGGCATAGGTAACTAAATATAAGGAATTTAAGAAACAAATCAATTTTTATTTGTATACAACTTGATATGAAAAAGAGTAAAATTAAGTGGTAATTTTACATGCAAAGGCTATGCCAAAGTATACACAAATACACCAGTGGATACAAGAGGCAAGTAATCTAATTGGACCTTAGCACACAAGCCCAAAGCATGGTGTTGAAGTACCCAAACAAGAGCAGTTAAAGTTCCCAAACAATATAAGGCAGGGGTACACGGGGACGCGTACCCTAGGGTTTTGGCCCCCGTACCTGTCCTGGGGACGTTCCGGGGACGGGGGATGCCTTGGGGACGTTTCCCCGACGTTCCCAACTTCTTTTTCAATAGGGGACATCCCCACAAATTGCAGCTAAGAGGAAAGTGAGCAAGAGAAAGAGGGGAGTTTGAAGGAGTTGGTGGACAACAAAAACCAGCATTCAATAGCAAAAAAAGGTGAGCATTAAGGCAGCAACCAGCAAGAGAAGTGACTCAGACTCTCATACTCGTAATCAAGTGGAAGTGGCTCAGACTCTGAGTCTGATTTTGATCCAATGTTGGCAGATGCTGATCATAGAGGCAGCCATCATACTTTATATTACTATTTTTTGACATTTGTGACTTTGTCATTTTGACATTTGTAGTGCAAACTTGTAGCCTTTGGGCATTTTATTTTTAAAATTTTATATTATATGCACATTGACTGTTTGACATGAATTATGGAAGCAATTAAGTAGCTGTAGTACTATTAATTTGTTCGACTCTCATCACTCATTTGAATTCTATTGTTGTGTTTTACTAAGTACTTTTGATTCTATAATGTATATGTCAATATGATTACATTTGCAACTTTACCAATGTTCATTGTTATCATTATTCATATGAATATCTGAAATTTGAAATTTTCCTATATTTTTAAAATTTATATATATATAGTCGTCCCCGTTGCCGTCCCCAAAAATCCCCTAAAAAAATCTCATCCCCGAAACGCGTCCCCCCGTCGCGGAAACTCGGTGGAACATAGATATAAGGTCAAGTTTGGCATTAATGGACACTGCATTAATGAAGTATAAGTAGATATTTTTCACCGTGATTCTTGTGGTGTAAAGTTTGCTGGACAATGCACATAAGGGACAGATGCAATACTCACAGAAAAAAGATAATAAAATTTGGTGGTAAATTAGGTAAAGACTACACCAAAGTCTGCAGAAACACTCAACTTTGGCATTAATGGAAACTGCATAGATGAAGCATAAATAGATATGGTTCTGCTTGATGCTTGCGGTGCAATGTTAGCTAGTCAATGCACATATGGGACAGATGCAATACTCGTGAGCAAAGCATACAACTACTAGTTGATCAGAATGGAGAGGGCTTTATCATCAATGTATGTAAAGGTATGTCAAAACTCTCATTGGTAAATGCCAAACAAAGTAAAAAGAAATTTATCAATGCAAGCAGAAAGTTTGCCTTTCTTCTTTCCAGAGATAAGAATGAAGATCAAGCAATTCAATAAATGGATATATGTCATGTCCCCGAATTGGAACACTAAAATTACTAAAACATCGAAATACAAATAAATAGATAAAATAAATAACCAAATACATATTTAAATATAAATATTAGCAATTTCATAATTACCACTTAACTATTATTATCATAATCATGATTATCATAAGTAGTATTATAATTATAATACAAATAACATAAATAAAACAACAGAAATTGTTATTGATAATTACTATCATAACAATACAAGAATAAAGAAACAAATAAAATAAACAATAATACAAATGAGGAATATTAAAGTGAATATGATAAACATGAAAAAAATAAAAATAATAAAATAAACAGAAACTGAAATATCATTATAATTATAATTATTAATAATAATATTATAATTATAAAATGTTCATTAAATAATAACCATAAAATCATAAACATAACTATCAATAAATATTAAAGACTTTAGTATGAATATTTCTGACCACTTCCCCTAAGACCTGTGATGGCTAAAGAATAAGGCAGCGATCACAAAGTGCCTCAAGAGATGCATTCAATAGGCATCGGGTGGGTCTGTATGCTGAGTTGGAGGGACACGTCTCCTCACAGCATAGCTTATATTTAAGGGAAGGCATCGCTGGGTTTAGGGAGGATACGATGGCAATAAAAGGCAATCAGCATAAAGGGATCTTTTCCCAAGATGCC
>VDFB02270651.1:167987078-168049536 GCA_007258455.2 Sequoia sempervirens | reverse complement strand
GTATTTATCTACAAACTTGTGAACTTGAAATTTCTAGAAATGGTTGCTCTGTTGGTTGTGGATATTAAGGATAGACCCCGTCCGAAATTCAAATGGCACCCATTCAAATCCATCAAGACAAAACCATTAGGTGCATTTTCTTTCGTTTCGTATGGCGTTTTGCATATTGAAGATATTAGGGCATACATTTATGCGAATGTTGAAGAATTAGGAAGCTCCCAGTTGTTAAATTTGTATACAAATCACATTGTGGGAGAATATTTCTGTGTAAAACCTCAATTTAAAACTTTGGAGGAGAAGAAGTTCACTCAAATTGTGAAGTTTCTCGTGTTTGAAGAAAATGAATGGCTTTAGTACATATTGAGTAGAGTGCATGCCAAGTTCATGTGGTTAAGTCAACCTTTCAAGATCACAAAGGAAGCTATAAGGATTGTTACTGGTTTGAATTCATCTGGTGGGTTGCCAACATTAAAATTTGTGAAGAACCAAACAGTCACTGAGGCAACCGGTTCAGTTTTCGACGAGAGGGCCATGACAATAAATGACATCATTGAAGTGAATGTGAGATTTTCTTCTATGGTTATTGGTTATAAAATCTATCACTCCAGCCAAGATAACTTTATATCCAGTACTGCAATCTATGCAGCTTATCAGATGGTCAAGGAAAATGCAGAATATGACCTATGTGAGTTACTCAGAGGCCAACTAATTGAAAATCTTGCCAAAATCAAGAAGGATAAGAACTCTTTCAAGTATGGTATTTTTTTGTTATATCTGTTTTTCTACTTCATGAATGAAGTTCTGGGAGTTGGAAGAGTGCAATGGCAAGGTGACAGACCGGTATCTATTCAAATCAGAGACATCTTATATGGAATTGGTGACAGAAAAGCAAGGAAAACTTTTATCTGGGGTTACTTCAAAAGCTTTCAGAGTGAAATGCAAGCCAGGGAAAGGATTCCTACATCTATTGTGGAAAAGTATATGGACACTATTTGCTTCATGGTTGATATTGATCAGTGCTTGATGGAAGTTGCTGAACCTAGAATAGTTTGGATAATGTCTATGGGTTATGAGGTTGAAGAACACATTTTGGAGTTGTATGCTCAACACCTGTTAAGTAAACCTCGAGATTTGACAAAAGAAAGGTATGGTACCTTTGAAGAGAAGGATATGCAAGTGCATGAACAACTGAAGAAGCCTATGATAGTTTGGAAGGTAAGAAAGGAAGTTGAATCTTTTGCAGAAAGCATGGGGATATCAGCTGAAGCTGTGAGGGAAGCTAGGAGGAAAAGAGAACAAGCTGAAGAAGGAGAGTCTGCTAGAACTGAGTCTGCTAGTCCGACAACATCCTCTACTAGAACTAGACCTACAAGGAGCTCTGCACTCTCATCTAGTCCTGCAAAGAAATCAAGCCCTGTGAAAGTTCAAGTCAAGACATTCGGGAGAGAAGGGAAGAGAAAGAAGGATAAGAGTACAAGAGTCTATGTCACAGTTGAAGAGGATGAAGAAATTGAATCTGATGAAGAGGTAATAGAAATCAAGCATAAGGGCACAAAGGCAACAAAAGTTTCTAAGGACAAGCCCTCCGATGAAGAGAAAGTAAAGAAAAAGATGAAAATTGACAGATCAAGTATGTTTGTAGAAGAAGGGGAAAAAGCTTTGATTAAGGATGGTAATCTTAGGCCACTTTGTGAATGGTATGACACCTTTGATAGTGTTGGTTAGAGAATTCTTGAAGAAGCCACAATAAAGTACTTGAATAATTTCAATATGACTCTCACAGAAATAATGTCAGAGTATCCTAAAGGGCTTTATGAAGTCTTGGAAATGAGGAGAGTAAATGCAAGAACTGAAGAAGAGCAAATGAGAGAACACATACTTGTTGATCTATGTTTGGTAATGTTAATAGAAGAGATGAAGAAGATCCTCAATGAAGCAAAAAGGGATTTTAAGAGCAAAACAAGGGTGAATAAGCTTATGATCGGACAAACTGAAGAAGTTGCAAAGGACACTGAGAAAATTCTTAAGGCAGTTTTGTTGAAGAACATATACAATGTTGTGTCTGAAGAATCTCATGATGAAAATGCTCCATCTGGTTCGGAAATTGAAGAGGTGAAAGAAGATACAATTGAGGACACTCAGAGTCCTCTTGATATGCAAGACACTGAAATTCCTGTTTGTTACCAAAATTTGCACCCGATTCTGAACTAAACAAGTTTCAACAATTTTGGTAAAACATTGGATTCACTTCTATGTGGGACACTTGGAATGAAGTGAAACCTTCGGGTTCTAGGCCGGCTCCTATTTAGATAATCATCTAAATGCACTTAAATCACTTTGAAAACTTGAAGGGGAAAGAGGATAGGAAGAAAACTAAACAATAAACAATTGGATACTTAAAACTTCTCAAGGTGATACACCGAAAATATGATGATATCTTGTTTCAACAACACATAACAATGAAAATCTGACAATACTAAGCGCATAAAACACAACTTTGGTATATGAGCAACTGCATAAAATGTTTTATAGATAGGTATTAAACCAGTTCCAGACTTTAACTTAGTAGGAAAATATAAAATCCTCACAACTAACCAGGCCTGAACTAGATAAAATTTCACAATCTATAATCTATTTAGCTATAAGATCTTTACTTAAGACACGATTTTAAGACATAACATGTAGGATTAATGGAAATATCAACATGAAACATCAAATTGAAAATAGAAAAACATACAAAAGTGAACTCCAAAGTAGGTCCCAAAAAGCTCTTGAATTATCAGAAAATGACTGTGAGGAAGTCCTCAAAATATCATGAGTTACAACTGCCAAAAGAACACAAACTCTGGCACTGAAAGTCTCCAAAAGCCTATGTTACAGAATGTAGAAGAACTAACTAAAAAATGAGCTTCAAAACTCATAAGTACAACTCACAACCACTCAGGGTTGGATCTAGAAAAATAGCCCCCAAAATAGGACACTCCACTCTCTAAAAGATAGTCAGATACATGGAAAAGTCTCCCCAAGTCATTAACCACCCTATGACTCAGCAAAACAGCCTCTGAAAGCACTTCAACTGACAATAAAGGCATCCTAACTGCTTGAGAGAAGTCAAATCCGACCCCTGAATCTTCTCTAACATCCCTAGATACCCTCCTAATGCTTGCAAACTGCAAACAATCTCCCAATATTCTTTCAAAAGGCATTAGATTTTAACAACTCTCATAAAAGCAAGTAAGGGTACTCATCTTATCCTTGCATAATAATAGACACATGATTTAAATGATTTATAAGGTCATCATCAAAATCATGTGCTTTACATTTATACTCTAATGCAAGAATAGAAGGGTATAGTGTATTTATTGTTTACAAGGTTGAAGTGGCAAAGAAGTCATAAAGACTTAAGGCATATTCAAGGAAAAAAAATCATAAGGCATATTCAAGGAAAAAAAATAATAAGGCATAAGACTCAAGTCTTAGCCCACACATTACTCATATTAGTGACCCTTTTATTTTAAGACAAGAGTAAAAATGCAATAAGGCATCGGTATGCATTAACTATTAGGGTAAAACCCTAAAAGACAAAAATGCCAAAAAAAGAAAGGCATTTTCATTTTGTTTCACTGAACTTTCTAGAATCTTCTGGATGAAGCTAAGTCCTCCGCCATTGGGAAAACCCTAGCTGAGCTTTGAAGATTGAAATCTCTGCCTCTTTACCATTTCCTTTGCAGATTCTAGAGATATGAAGCATGGTACGTCTAATTTTTTCTTCAATTTTGGGAGATTCATGTGTATTTCGAAAGCTTTTATAAACCTTTTGGCCTCTGAGGCCGCGGCTTCTACATCTCTTTCTCATCTTCTCTTACTCGTTTCATTCCTCTGTGTTCATTTATGTGCATTCGGCGGCCATATATGCCTCTGTATGGAGTTTTGGGAAGCTTGAATATGGCAGTTTTGAGAGTATTTCAAACACCAGGCCTGTGAGTAAGCTCTTTGTTTGTCTTTTAATTGCTTTCATCAAGATTTGCAAATAAAACTGTTGCATTTGAGTTCTGTTTGCAAAGAATATGAACATATTTTGTATAATGTGTTTTCCTGTGCAAAGATATATGAGCACTTTTGATTACTAGGGCCACAACCATACTTTTGTTGCAGACATTTGAGATCTCCAAATTCGTGCCCTTTGATTGAAGAAATTGCCACCATTCTGTGTCCTGACTCAAATGACCTCATTGTCCTCTATTTCTTGCTTTTAAAACACATTTCATGCTTTTCCTATGCATTCTTCGTATTTCCTGATTTATATGGCAGTAGCCATAGTTTGCAGTTGATTTTCCACTTTTGGCTGCCATCCCTAGATGTTACCATCCACTCTACACACAAAATAAATACCTAAAGTCTTCATCTTGAAAACATGCTTCCTCCTGTCTCTTCCCCTAATTGACCTTGATAGGATACTTCCACTCACCAGTTCAGATAATCCCACATCAGTCACTGTCGTGTCCTTGACATGAGAGCAAGAAAGTTCGTGGTCCATATGAACACCAAACGACATTGCTAGAAAACAGACTTGGTGCCCTAAAATTTGATTATCCTCGTCTTCTGGTAGAATCTTCAAAATTTGAAGATTCACCTCAACTTCCATAGTCTGAAGCTCATTGTACCATTCAAAGCCTGAAGCTTTAGTTACTGTTGCATCAGATACATCAAGCACACCTACTCTTGTGTCTGGAAGAGATGGTTTTAAACTATCTAAAAGCAAGCGCAATTGAAACAGAGGTGGCCTAAGAGGATACTCCATGCTTATTTTCACCTTTGCTTCCAGATCAAATGGTTTTCGTCGAGAAGCATCTTCCCTCCTGTATATTAGATAGAATTCTCTGACAGCAAAATCCTCCCAAGGCATTCCAACTTTACTGTCAGATCTAACATCCGATGCAGAATCCATATCTAAATCCATTTGTGCCAATTCAATCTCATCATTCTCAATCTCCAAAAACAATGCTAGATCATCTCCAACTTCCTCACCTAAAGTGTCTCCACATTTTGAGCTACCATAAATAAATCCTCTACGCTGTCCAGACTTCCCCTTGCTAGGCACCACACTTTTTGAAATCAACGCAAGACGACTAGAGTTGTCAAAAGGAGATTCTTTCATCAATGGAGTTTTGACCCCATATGAATTAATTCCATTTATGGCCAAAGTGTGAGTTCCTGGTGGAAGCTCCCCATCTTCTCTTGTACTCTCAAATTCTCCCTTAAGGGAAACACCCTCTCCATCCACAAAAAGTGATGGATCAGTGTTTGGCTCTTCACCACCAAAAGAATGAGCTGAAATGTGATTGTCTCTAACTTCCACCACAGACCAGCTTTGCAAAGTACACTTAAACCTGTGTGTTGCCCATGCCACATCTTTCAATGTTAGAGATGGCATCTTGAGCTTTGATAATGAGTCAAGCTGTTCCCGATTTCTCTAATTTCTCACTTAGCAATACTATTGATCAAGCATGAATACTTAGATTGAAACTATTTAATTTGCATAGTCATAAACTCTTGTAGCTTACTGCCTTTAATATGCATTGTTATTTTGTTGAGCATCATGTCATGAGTGTCTTTGGTTGCATTATTTGATCTGATTATTGTTGTAGATTAATTCCTCAGATGCTTATTACTTAGACTAGTGAATTTGTCAATTCACTATTGTGAATGATAAACCCCTTCTTGAGTGGACCACCATGAAATGAGAAGGATTTTTGTCTCTGTTTTCTGCAAGCCTACTGTGAATCTTTCTTTATGACCTGCACTGGTACCTTAGCTTCATTTACATTTGAATACTTATTGCTTCAATCAGCAAACATTGTTATTGTAATCTGCATTAAATGTACTGAAATGCATCTAAAAGTTATGCATATATAATGAGCTGGGCTCAACCCTTGTGGGAGCCACATTTATCTCCACTCATTTGATCCAAAAATAATTGCACCTATAGCTGCACATGGAACAAACAAGTTAGAAAAAATGACTGTCTTTTGTGTGTACATTGACCAAATGGTTTTTCTAGACACCTAAGGCACTCATTAATCTTTGATGCACATGGAGATGAGTTAATACATGCATAGGTAGATGATATAAATGATCATGTATGGTTATGACCTTTCATTGCTTGACTGCTGCAGGAACATGAGCGCATGAAAACTAGGAAGGACAAGCAACGAGGACATCATCGAAGCAAGACAAACCTCAACCAATCATTCAGGCAATGACTGGTCATCCCTCTTACATGCACATTTATTTTCCTTTATTTATTCATGTATTGATTTATCTTTATTTGTATAAAGGAAAAGTCAGTCTCACGGCTTGCTGTGTGAGACACATGTATCTTATCACATTCAATAAAGATTACATTTTCAGAAATATGTGAATCTTTCTCTATTACATGCATGTGTATGAATGTAATGGTCTGTAGTTGTAATCTTTTCAGATTTTTCATTTATACATTTGAATGTGATGAAGGAGGATAATAAAATGTACCTTATCTTCCTCAGTTTGAAACAAATTCTACCCTTTTGAACCAATGAGTGAAAAATGGGTAACAATTCCTATGGAGACTAAAGCTCCTAAAGATGTGTCAGTTGATGAAATTGAGATTCCTGAAGCTAAGCAAGAACCAGTGATTGAAGAAAAGAAGGCTAAGGAAAAGGAGATTCTTGTGGAAGCAAGAGACACTGCAAAGGCAGTAAAGGAGTTTTAAGAAGAACAACAAGAGGATTTTGACCCTGAATTGGTTAAAGGTCCTATCAACTTGGCCACTTATCTCCCATTGAGAAGCTGAAGGTAGCATCATTTGCTTAGGCCAAGGCAAGGGAGGAGATACTGAAATCTCACATTGAAGACAACGAGTTGTTAAGGCTTGCATCCAGTATCTTGGAGAAGATCATGCCTACATATGTCAAGGACTCATCTGATTCTCCATCCGATCAGCTGAAGAAACTTGTCAACTCTATAAGTACTCACTTTGAGTCTCTTGAAAAGTCAACTGAGGATAAGGTTCATAAAGAATTTGATGCAAAAAGGTTCAGTAGATTGAAGTGTATGATTGCTAATGATAAATCTTTGTTAGCCACTTTGTAAAGAACATTCAAGGTGCTTTATCTAAAGGTGGAAATATTTACAAGTCATGCTTATCTTTGTCTAAATTCACTAAGGACACTGAAAAGAAAATGAAGGATTATTACAAACAGTTAGCAGTTATTTCTCAAACCTTTGATCCTCTAACCATTTCTATCAGCAAGCAAGAAGGTCAAGTCATATCCCTGCTTGACAAAATTAAAAGCTTGAAGCATGAAGAAGGCAGAATTGTTGAAAGGGTATGTGAACTTAGAGGATTGATTGGTCCTAAAATGGAGACAATGCTTAGTGCATTGAAGGAAGCATAGGATGCTATGGCTGTCAGTGATCCGACAAATCTTGTGTCAACAGAGATGCAATCCTACTTGTTATGTGGTCACATGACTATTTTGGAGAGTCTCAAAAAGAGTTGGAACACTAGTTTGAGCCTATTGAAGAACAATTTTGCAGACTTATTCAAGTTCATGTAAGTTAAAGAGGCATGTTTGTACATGTGCAGTTTGTTCATAGAAATTTTGTTTGATTTTTGATATGTGGATTCTCGTCTTTGCCATTGATGTCAAAGGGGGAGTGTGGGACAATGAAAAATGCCTTATTCATCTCAAGGGGAGTTGTGTTTCAAAGTTTTGAAGGTTGGCAGTGTATTCATGTTGGTATTGATTCTGACACTTAGTCATTTTTCACTAAGTATTGCCATCAATGCCAAAGGGGGAGATTGTTGGCAAGAGACACTGCACAAGTCATCTGGTGTTGTCATTGATGGCAAACCTAGTCAGTTATCTTATCTGCACTTCAGTATTTGCTCATACCGGAAGTCAGATTGAAGTTTTGTGATTAACTGTTAAGGTTGGAACAGAGCATCCGACAGAGTTGTGTTCATCAATTCATATGTAATTTCATGTTATCATTTTGTGTTGCGGATCTCAGGGAAGATTTTTCGATGTATGAACTATGTTATCCTTGAATGATAGAGCCTCGTATTGATTGGTGTGCAAGTTAGAAGATCTAGTTTGATGATTTTTTGTTTAACAGTGCAAGAAGGCCGACTAAGTGAATGTAGTGTGTTGCGGATATTCGAGGAGTAATTGTTTAAGGTGTTTTGTGTTCGAGAATGTTGTTTTGGGTCCTCACTATGTTGTGGCCGACATTGGTTGATTCACATTGATAATTATTTATGGATTGGGCCAACAATTTGTATATGTTTTATATTTTGTAAAAGCCGACATGTAATTGATGTAATCTCTAGTCGTGGATATATATTTAAGCAATTGTTTATATCATTTTGATGTATGATGTGATGTGTTGCGAAAGTCAGAAGAATTATTGATCCATTGTGCACAGTTTGATTTGAGCAAAAAGAAGATTGGTGATCTGAATTAAAGCAAATAGAGTTTCAAGAGCAGAAGAGTAGAATCAGACAGAGTGTGAAGAATGTTGCAAATGTGCTTAACCGAAACTGTAATAAGGCATTAGCAGATGCTACTTTCTCAATTCAAATCCTCTGGATGTAATCCAAATGTTTTTGTAAGATAGTGAGTCTTCCTTTTTGTATTTGAGCAGTGAGCTCTAGGCAGTGTGCCTGAATGCATGTGCATTCCCCTTTTGTAAACACTTATATTGAGTATACTCATATTGTGGATTAAACTCCACCACGATTTTTCCCCTAACAAGGTTTCCATGTAAAAAATCCTTGTGTTATGGTGTTGTGGTTGATTGTTTTGTGTTCTTGCATCTTTCTTTTGCTTCAATACTATAAGTGGTTTAAAGATCAGGTTAATAAAGTTAAATTTTGCAGAACACTGATTCACCCCCCCTCTCAGTGTTCCTTGATTTCAACAAGATACACGTTTGTTATTACTTGCAATTTATTTAATGGGGAAACCTTCACAAAACACACTATAGCACGTATTATTGAGGGCATGATTACACTGTGTTGGAAAGTGGAATATCTCATACCCAAACATAGTGTAATCATGCCCTCAATAATATGTGCAAAATCTTGATATAATCCAAAAAGAGAATGGGGCGAACAGCCAAAAAGAATGTGTTTTCTATGTTATAAATGAATTTGTAGAAATGAATTGCAGGTTGGAAAACATAGTGGGTTGTAAGTTATTTCATTCTGCTTGTTCAAAGCTAAAGTGTTGAAAGCTCAGGGAGGAGTTGTAGGTGAGGGATACATAAAACTAACCAAATTGAAGCGAGGGGTGAGTAACCAATTGGGTTTTACGTGTAGAGGGTTTTAAAACAATATGTGGGTTGCAGGTTTCATAACACCGAGTATTTTCCAACCTGTGATTTTACATGACATAACATGTTTTGAAAGCTGTAATTTCTCATTGTGTACATCATAATTAATAAATGTTGTTGTTATTTTAAATGTATACAGACATATGTACACTTATCGATGTCTTATAACAAATACGAGCTATATAGAAACATGTTGTCTATTATTACTTGCAATTTATATAATGGGGCAACCTTCATAGAAAACACTATAACACATTATTGAGGGCATGATTACACTGTGTGGAATATCTCATACCCATAGTGTAATCATGCCCTCGATAATGTGCTAATTTCCAAAATTGCAAACTTGTGTTCACCCTATTCTCTTTGTAGGCCATATGAAAATTTAACACATATCATTGAGCACATGATTACAGTGTATTTAGGTATGGTTTGTTGCACTTTCAAAAAGACAACGTTTCCAAAACACATTGGTTGTAATTCATTTTTAGAGTTTTCCAAATTTGTGATACTTATGGCATGAACATTAAAATCACAAAATTTAAGAACCCTCAATAGAAAAACACATAAACAACTCTAGAACTTGACATTAGGTATGACACGGGTTGTCTCCTTGGAAAACTGCATAGCTAAGGCCACAAAATGTCATTTACCAACAAACTTGGAAACCCCTCTTAATATCAATGAATACCCCTTTTTCGCAAACGAAAACCCATTCACTTCTTTACAATCCCTATGTGGGATGGAAAAATGACATATTTCTAGTAGATATACATACCTGCTACCTGCCTGCACCTCTCACATGTTTTTTTGTAGAGAGAATGATCGCTCTACTTCTTCCTCCAAACACCTGCAACTCCCTTTCGATCTCCCCACCTTTCGGCGATTACAAAATGGTGTCCTTCCTAGTTTTTCAAAACATAAATTTTGAAAATAATACCATGAAACGCAGCTACAACAATTCAAAATGTCGTTTACAAACAGATGTGCAAAACCCACTGACTAAAAACCAAAACCCACTCTACAGTCCCTACATAGGATGGCAAAACAAAATATTTCTGGCAGATATACATACCTTCTACCTACCCGCACCTCTCACATGCGTTTTTGTAGGGAGAATGACCGCTCTACTTCCTCCAAATGCTTGCAACTCCCTTCTGAGCTCCCCAACTGTCAGCGATTGATTTGTGAATGACAAAAATGGCCAACTTTTTGGCTTTTCGAAAACATTATTTGAAAACATGTTGGCATATGTGAGCACGTTTTTCCAGCGAGGACAATTGATAGCACTTACTAATGACTCACACCTAAACGTTTGTCCGTCAGTCGCCTAAACGTTCGTTTGTCAATCTTATCTCATAATGATGCCATCATATGGGGAATGGGGCATTATGTTATCATGTTTATGACATGTGTTATGGAAATATGATTTAACTTGCAAATTTGAAATATAAACTTGCACAAAATAATGGAGAAATGATTTAAATTGCAAATAAATCACACAACTCAAGAGCCATACACATAACACACGGATTTACGTGTAGAAAACCCTTTCAAGTAAAAAACTCCACTAAGAAAAGAGGGCAAATCTATATTATTCTTCAAAGAGATTACAATACATAGAATTTCCTCAATCTTGACTCCAATCCAACATCTTTGTACATGTAAAACAACTCATGGTGTCTCCATCTCAACCCCTCAATATATAGATTCATGGAGGCTCAAATTACCACCATAAAACATTATTATAGGTCAAAACAAGGTTCGAAAATACCATGGTAAAAATCCATACAACCCCTTACATGCTAAACACGGTCTTTTACATGACATTACACTCTCTTCCAAGTTGTCATAAGAATCCCTAAAAAATAGGAGATACTCTTACATGTGTCATAGACCATCAATAGCTTATGCAAAGATTCTCTTGCGCGTGTCATAATGATTCTCACGTCCAAAATGATATCCCCCACTTTTAGCCCTTACAGTTGTCATAGAATCCGTCATAACATCCTTAAAAATAGACTTTCCATGTTATACCACTAAGTGGACATCTTTTGACAACTAATAACTTATTTTTAAGGTACCGACATGTGGCAAAAGTGCAAACTCAAAAGCTCACGCCTTTCTTGATGGAGAACAATTATTTAATAACAAAAATGATATTTATCCATGAGAAAATGCAAATTAATAATAAATAAATAACTTAGAAATTGCCAAAGTTGAGACACCTTGATTCCCAACAAATAGCTTCTACCTATAGAAGGTACTCCCTTCAAGGAACATGGAAAACCTATTATGCCATATGAAAAAGTATTGGGAATATTTCAATTATTAAAACCCGATGTTGCATATGCCAAGTTACCTATATTAAAAGGGGCATCCTGCATGCATTAACTTTACATGAAGTATATGGATCAACATGTAAACACAATGATCCATAGATATTCTTATGACAATGGGAAGGTGCCATGTTGACACAGTCGAGCTCAAAGACATCATGCCCTTCTCACAAAGAGCTACCTTTCATAGCCAATTAGAAAACAATAATTCTCTAATCATGCCAAGTCGTCACACCCATGAGATATCCAAGGATTGAAAAAAGGCAAACATTGGCAAATATATAGATACCGTGGACTAAGCCACCACTTATCTCTGCAGATTAAATAATAGAGCCGACCATGTGCACCCTTTGGTAAGGAGAAACGGAGCAAAGGCATGATAAATTTTTGCCAACAGGGACTAGTAATGCAGCATTAGTAGAGGTGAATTTTGCAACTTGGGGATAAGAACATGTAAACTATACCCAAAACCAATAACTAATGCAAAATTTCAATTGGGCACAAACTGTGCCAACAGTGGGAGGCTCCAGATTTGCCCAATGAGAACTCTCAATGGGTGGTGCTTCGGCATGATGATCCTCCCTGCCACTTCCTGATGTTGCTGCTTGTGCTTAAGCTTATTTATGTTTCAGACTCTTGAGATACTTAACAAGACATTTTTAGAATTCCATCCTTCTACTTAGAAATACATTCTTAGATAAGGTTTAACAAGACAAGAAAAATTACCCTTGATCAAAACAAGAAATGAAAAATAATTTTCACCTCTTCGAAACATTTCTAAACTGGTTTGGACTTTTTCTTTCATTTCCATTGATCCTATTAGTAGGGTTTTGATACTTATACGTAGACCATGCACCACGGCTATTTACTATACCAAATAAGCTTTTGGGAAGTACTACAAGAATCAAGCTTAAAAAATGCTTTTCGATTTGAAACTTTAAGCAAGGAGATGGAAACTTCTACTAGCATTTTAATGTGCTGTCTAATTATATCATATCATGAAACTAATCGAGTATGTCTTAAGCTACACTATACTAGAGATTTTGGTAAGTGCTACAAGAATCGAGTCAAAACTATACTTTTCTAAGTTAAGCCATTCTTATATAATTATGAAACAAAAGTAGATTACTGTTTCAGTTAAATTACTTTCATCACTCAGAAATTATGTTTCAGTTGATTCCATTGTCAGTCCCAAATTCAATTGCCCAAAATAATGAACACAACAATATAATCCCCACGAACAGAAAAAACTGTACCTTCAAAATAAATTGCATGTCTAATTAGGCGATGAAGCAAATACAGAGGCAGTTATCAATAGGGTGGAACTTCTAGTGTCCACTGGCTCATCTGCATTGCTTTAAATTTCACATGATGACAAGCACGTCTTTTTCTCTATTATTTAATATGACAATAAAAATTATTCCAAGAGATTTCTTGGTTTTATTATGCTTAATCTGATTGTAGATGGGTGCATAAAAATTTGAGTGATAAAAGTACAATTGGTTGCATTATGAGCATACTAAAAATTAATCTTAAATTACATCTGTACATTCTCATTCAGAGATTCGAATATGTTACAGATTATTATACATTCAATAAGTTCATATAACATTTTTTATACATTCAATAAGTTCATATAACATTGATTTACAAACCATTACAAAACATATAAAATTGGGGGATATTTTTAAACACTTCCACCTTCCCCTTTTCTTCCAGGACATAATACTAGCAAATGAAAGAGACTATCCTAGCTGATGTGTGCCATTATATTTGAGAAAATGCCTTTTCAGGGTGTTGAAGCACTTGTTGGTGCCCTCTTAGGCTTCGAAGTCTGTTGACCATTCAAGCAACCATAAGAATAATGTGCTATTAGACAGGCAAACAAGTATTAACTTTTTTTTGAAAGTGCTAATTTTCAGCATGGATGTGTACAGAAAGCTAGGTGATCATGTGATCATTGGCCACATCATTTAGGGTCACAGGATGCTATAGAACAATATTTCTTCTTTATAAGAATTAATATACATGTAAAAAGTCAAACATTATAAGTTTACGAGAAAAACTGCAAAATTTCAGGGCCATGGGTTTCTAACAAAAGTCATTTCCTTTCTCCAATGGAATAGTAATATAAAAACTACATCTATTCTTAGTACATGTTACAATGATCATATTTAACAAAAGATGGCTTCCAAATACATGCCAAAAGCACTAGTTATGGAAATAATAAATCAAAAGGTTAAATAAGGAATTAAAATAAAATTCATGTGAATTTATTATTAACTATTATTGAAGCCCATAAAAAGGTGGTGGGCATGAATACTAATGAAAGAATTAAATAGTTTGCTTGGAATATAGATGAACCATGATGTAGATGTGTCTATAACACATGAAGTAATGAAGACACCTCTCACAATGCTAAACTATTACCACTTCTTAGAAAAAATACAATGGACAATTGAGATTCTATATTTTTGTAATGGTGAAAATTGCATACCCATGCTATTTTCTCTTATCTTTTGGGCTTGCTTGCAAGTGGCATATTCTTGTGTGAATTTGGCTCATGTCAACACATATCCCAATCCCCTTTTATCACTAATCCCCAAAGGTTTATTCATAATCCCTAGACCTATCATTTATCACCTTGAATAAGATCACGAGTTTGGACCCAACCTAGGTCACTTCTGCACTCATGGATCTAAACCTTAACTTTTAGAGTTCAAAATTCAAATTTACACCTTATCAACATTCCCACTAGCCATTGTGAGCCAACCTAGCACATGGTTGTGTTGATTTTGTGTGCATGGTGGTTTTTTCTAAACACATTCACCCATTTGAATCATGTTGAAATGTGAAAAGAACATCTAGATTAAATAGTTTAAAGGAGAACCTATTTTGCATTTGTCTACATGTGACATCATCCTAGGGCCACTATGCACTTGCTTACTATCTTTGATCTTTTGCTTCATCCAAAAAGACAAAAAAAAAAAACATTCCCACCTTATAAAAAAAAAACATTCCCACTAGCCATTGTGAGCTAACCTAGCACATGGTTGTGTTGATTTTGTGTGCATGGTGGTTGTTTTTAAACACTTTCACCCATTTGAATCATGTTGAAATGTGAAAAGAACATCTAGATTAAATAGTTTAAAGGAGAACCTATTTTGCATTTGTCTACAAGTGACATCATCCTAGGGCCACTACACACTTGCTTACTATCTTTGATCTTTTGCTTCATCCATAAAGGCAAACTAATTGAGGAGAATTTGAGCCTCACAATTTAGTTCCCCAAAGGTGTTTATAAACACTACCAATCATTGTGCAAATTCAAATATTAAAAATCAATGCGCATGAATTTGTCACAACCCTTGCTCCTTTGTTAGTCACATAGGTGACTTTTTGGGGGCCCAAATGTAAAGTTAAATTAAAAAGAAATATATATATATATATATATGTTGGTGTAACAACTAACACCTCTGGAGTGCAAGTTGGTACGGACAACTATGCACACTACGCAATGAGTGCTCTTCAAATTAGGAGGGGAAGCTCCCTCGTTGTGCTGACAAAAGTACTTGAAAAGCGAAAAGTAAACTAAACTATATCTTGTCTTTTTGTCTCAGCTATAAGAGGCACAAGGTTTAAGGAAAACTCAATACGTTGCAGCTAAGTATTTTTTGGTTTCGCAAGACTTAACTACAACACTCAAAACTAAGTAACTTAACTATCCAATCCCCTCAAGAATTCAAAGCATGAGGAAATGAAGCGGGAATGATTATCTGACGATAAGCCTAGTACAGACTCACAACGTGAAGGCAAGGTGGCACAACTATCTGCTTGTCTGAATAAGCTTATTGGAAACAACAATACACGATAAACTAAGTACAGATTCTCAACTTGAAGGCAAGGTGGCACAACTATCAGCTCAATCTGAATAAGTTTATTATTCACACACAACACACAATAACCAAGAACAGATTCTCAACTTGAAGGCAAGGTGGCACATCTATCAGCTCAATCTGAACGAGTTTATTGAACACAAAACATGAAAGATAGCCAACTAGGATAATAAATTACATAGGCGAGACACGCATGCAATCTACGATCAAACTAGCCACTATATCTAACTAAAGCAAGAATTCACCATCATAATTGCATGAAACCCATGTGGCATAACAATTCATCACAATAGTAAATACTCATGAACAGATACAGAACGAGCAATATTGAAGGCAAGGCACAATATATATTTCTCTCTCGTGCAAAAGTTATGTACAAATGACCAAAAGCTCTTATTTATAGACATCAAAAGGTGTGGGGAACCCTAAAATCACCTTGAGTCAACTACAGTCTTGCAATGCATGCAAGATTTATTGCTAAACCCTAATAAAGTAAACTATACAGTTAACTGGAAAGCTACCATCAGTTAGCCGAAACATCTAATCTAAAAATGGACAATTGCACAAGCATGCACGTCCTTATTGAAAACATGTTAACTGGAACACTACCATTAGTTAACGTAAACCCTAAATACAACTCCGAGTGAATAAAGCTAATCTCAGAATAGATATGCATGAGATGAGACAGCGAGTTAACTTGAAAAGATAACACCAAGTTTAACTCCTGTGTGTAATGTCTATTCTGAGAGGTGGGAACTGAAGTCTACTGGTCGTGATCTTGAGCAACCAATCCCTCAATGAGATTATTAACTGTATCACTATCTGGAGCTCTGATACTCTGCCGAAGTATGCTATGTCAGTGCAACATGTCCTCACCAGCTGTGATCTGGGACTGAAGTTCACCTCTACTCCTAGTTGCTTCATCGAACAATGCTGACATGATTGTAAGCTGATTAATCTTACAGCCAATGGTCTCCCCACTGAAAATAGTATGAATGAGTGCTTGGAGCTCTAACTGAACATCAGTAAGCTCAACATATGCACCACCCTCAATCTAATACCGACACGGTAAGCGAGATACTAAGGTTCTCACAAACCGGAGTGCACTAGTAACGTGCTCTCTACTCTCAACCAACTCTGACGCCATTGTTTCCTCTATCTTTGCCTTGAAAACCAATTGTGTTTTCCAAGAGTCTAGATAGCTTCTTTATCCTCTGCATCTGTGACTGATTCATATGCCAAACTCAGGTGAGCAATCATAATCTCGTCCCGGGGTCTATTAATCGCCATGTCTCGCTCTTCATCCTGGAGACATAGACAGAGCTCTCATGCATTGTACCGCAACTGATATAACTCTGTAAGCATAGAACGGCCTCTAGCAACGAACTCCTCCTCCCATTCCTCCAAATGCTTGCCATATGCAACTAAATGATTAAGTTGGCCTTGTTCTGCTGGAGGCTCAAGCATCGGCGGGAGTGTGGCGGTAACATTTGACTTGTGTACAAGGCTAGAAATGTACTGACGAAAGCTGTCTGATTTCAGCCTTGAGGGCTGCCTTGTCCTCTTCGTCCTTCAGCATTCTATCCTCGACACTGTCTGTAGCAACCTGTAGGAGATCAACCTGAGTCTGGCATGTGCTACGACCAAGGTTGACTGTGATAACCTCGAAGCCCTGAGATTCCAACTCGTCCAAGCTCTTCCCCTGTGGAGGTATAGCAGTCTCAACGACGATCTCCATATCAGTATTCCTCTCCACGTGGACCATGTTCTTGATCCTCTTGTCTGGCACATCCTAGTAAACCTGATCAAAATCTGAATGATTAAGGATATAGGATGGCTGCCTCCTCTTCCTTCCCAGTTGTGCTTCAATCCAAGATTGGTCTTGGCTAATGCTACTGGAAGGATCTGTACTAGCAATAGGAGGTTGTGACGAGAGTGAATATGTAGAAGAATTGCTGCGAGATGGGGAGTCTAAATCCAATTCACTATGAATTGGGACTGTTGACTGCTCTGGAACTGGTATAGGAACTTGAGGCTGAACCTTAGGCACTGGCAGACTCTGAACTGGCTTTGTGACAGGCTGTCTGACAGGGTCCATGTGTGTATCAGTGGCAAGCGCCTTTCCTTTTGAATTGTTTGGCGCTTGACCTTTCTTGGGAGGGTTACTCTTCTTCTGTTTAGGTTTCGACGAGGAAGGTAGCGAAGGATCCACCACTGAGGGCTCTGCTCTAGGCACACTTACCCTCCTAGTCTTCTTGTTGTCGAGGAAAAGTATACTGTTCTGAATAACTCTACTTGACCTCTCCTTTACTGTTGCGTACTCCTTGGCGTACCAATCAATTGTTGGCAGCGGCTGTGTGTCAACCTGCTCTCTGAAAAACTGAGGAAGAACTTCTCCCTCATCATTTGATAAACCTCCCACATCTTCTGAGAAGAAAACAAAAATCTGTGAGAGAGAGAAGCGGTTGTAGCTACGTCTGTGAACCTCAAAGTCGTCCACGCAATTTGCCAAATAGTCTTCCATGGAAGGCTTATGATATGCGCGACCACCAAGGCGAGCTATGTAATGACCCCAAGGATCATAGGTATGTACCTCAACAAGATACTTGAGATGATACCTCTTGAGCTCTTGTCCTACAGCTTTGGCATCAACTACCGTCTTGCACCAATATATTCCAAATTGAAAAGGAAAATTGCCAGCTGGTCTATGCTTGCGACGCAAATGACGATGAACATCATGCTTGCCTCAGGAACTCCATAGAAACTGTCCTATCCGAAGGATAGCATGGAAGCATAATTGGATTTCCTATAAATCCATATACTCGGATATAAGTGTATGTCGGCAACCGAATGAACCAGTTTTCCCAACCATCCATCGCTGCTCTAGCAACTGCCGAGATACAAATGTGCAACTCCCGGTCCAAATTTCTCACTGTATAAGTCAGGAAAGCCTCGTGAACACGCTTGAAGTGACATTCAACCTTAGTGAACTCAGGCTGATCATAATAATGATAGACTTTCTGAACACTGAGAATGCCCACGGTGTTTAATCCTTGAAACTGACCCTGATAAGCAATCAAGTACATGAGATAAGAACACATGTGAAACTCATGAGCAACTAAGAAACCGGTCATTTGCTTGTGGATAACATCGCTGATGAAGGATGCCCAATCATAATGCTCCTACCCAGATATGATGCGACCAATGATGTAATACATCCAAGGCTGGAAAACATTTGCATGTGAATGACCTGAGACACGATTCAAGAGTGTGATTAGAATTGAGTACTCATCCTTGTACTCACCACGACCCACATTGTTTGGCAATTTGTTCTTCGCTTGCTTTAACCATCGCTCTGCCATTTTACTTTGGCACTTGTCCACATCAGCGTTGAATGCCTGCTCGCATTGCTCCATAGAAATAACCAGACTGTTCGGGTGCTGAGGAATACCAAAACTTCTTTCAATGTCCAAAGGCTTGAGACTACAAATAACTCGTCCATCTACTGACACTATCTCACGAGTAGCAGAGTTGTAATGCTTAATACAAGACATCACGAACTCAATACAATGAGCGGAGATCGGTATGGAAGCGGCCTCTAATAACCCGGACTGTTGAATGTTCTGAATAATCGAATCTCTGATTTTGAATGGATCTAGGACTGCCTCTAGTAGCACCTTGTGGAGATTCGTCTCAACTGTCCCGATGAAGTCGTGAGTAAGGACTGATTTGGTCCTGTATTCGAGCTGAGTGTACTGCATTTTGAAAAACTCGCCTGTTGACTGTGAACTCGACTATATTCTGACAAGATTTCTGGAAAGCTAAAAATAGCCTGCTAAGGCAAAAAATAGCCTATCGAAGAGTTATTTTCGGCGAAAAATCTGAGATATGGGTTTTGTCTAGAAAAAGATTCTAAGACAACCCAAAACGTCAGAAATGCGAAAATCTGACTTCTACTCGACCATGCAAAGAATTTTCAGTTAAGAAAATTAGAAACTCGAGAATTGATGCTCTGGAGTTAAAAATTCCTGAAAATTCAAACACATGAATTTAATTCGAGGAAGCAATATAGAATCAATCCAGATGATCAAACTTGCCAAAATTTGCCAACTTCAGGAACATGCGAACTGAATTTTGAGAGAAATTTGAGAATCAAAGAGGAGAAAGACGTTTTTTCTATGTTCTTCTGTGAAAATCGCCCCCTGTTCTTGAAATTTCTTGATGAATGTGAACTTGAACCTGCGAAAAGAATTGTTTGATGCAATCGCCACTGGAGACTGATGATAAATTCGCCCAACCTATGAGAATTCACCTCTGCTCTAAAGAAATACGAATTTTTCTTTAGCTGGATGAATGTTTAATGATAGGCGCCATGAATAAATAGAGAAAATTCGCACCATAATGCTGACTGCAAGATTTATAAACCTCGACTGAAATAGAAAGCTTCTGATTGGACCCCTTCAGTTCGAACTGAGACTGACTTGAAGTCTAGAATAAAAATAATAATAAAAACATTTATCATGCAATTTGAAAATCCAGCACAAAGAGGCGCCAATTTTAAAAAATCGCCCTTTAATGCTCAAATATGCAAAAATAAATATTTAATATTATTTTAATTAGTTGACAAACCAAGTAAAGCTTTTGGATTCACCCGGCGAACTTCACTGATTTCAAAAAGTCCTCATTTGTCCTCATAGGCGTCCATTTGCTCAAGATATTACGTTTTTTATTAACTTCCTATTTTGTAGCTGACTACAAAATTACAACTGGCCATCTTTGACAATGATTTCCGGGTGACCAGGTGATGCTGGGACTGAGCAAGTGTATTCATTACGAAGCCTGCAGAGCAAGAAAGAAATGTCTGTTGGGAGCCATCACTGCAAAATCCATCATTTAACACCTCAAAGAATTAGGCGCCCTTGATTAAATTGATTTTCAGGTGTCAAACTTAACCATTTCTTCATACTGCCATTTGACGCTTCAAATGATTGCTGACGC
Source organism: Sequoia sempervirens (assembly GCA_007258455.2). Taxonomy (NCBI): domain Eukaryota; kingdom Viridiplantae; phylum Streptophyta; class Pinopsida; order Cupressales; family Cupressaceae; genus Sequoia; species Sequoia sempervirens. The sequence continues at coordinate 168,028,925 of VDFB02270651.1, read as the reverse complement.
CGAACGATGAACCCTGCTGACTGGATAACAGGCTCACTACGTGACTAGAGGTATTCTGCATCCAACGAATATACGCAAGGCACCTGAAAGTTGCATTAAGGACCCCAAAAGTAAGGGCGCCCCTGGCCTGAAAAAGCTCAAATACCATTTTGACGAAAGTACAACTCTTAACCAAATGCCCTACTTCGACCTCTGATATCGGAAGTTGTGGTAGCCTGATTCAAGCACCGTCCGTCTCAATGCGTAGCCAGAAGGACCTACGAGAAATGTCTTTGGAGGCGACGAAGCGAGAAAACTGCTTCTAAGACCTTAAAGAGAAAGGCGCCTTTCCCAAGATGGAATATACGACCAGACTTGGCCATTTTCTGAGTTGTCTTTGTTTTTCAGTATTTTGCAAAAGACCTCGCACGTACGAGCGTTTACCAAATCCTGGAGGCTGACGGCTGGGCTCGTTGGATAGCTGGAGTAATTGCGCACAAGTCCCATGAAGACTTCGAGAGCGAACAACTCCATTTGACAGGCCTAAAGGCTGGGTGCCCCTGGCCTACAGAGGCTACAATGAATATTTCATGTTCCTCTACCAACTAATTTACATGCCTGGTAGAATCTCTGCCACTATCACTTGGAGTGTCAGATCGACAAGCTGACTGGTGTGTTGCGAAGCCGGACTGGAGAAGTACAGATGTCAGGAAGACCTCATCTGCAAACTCTATCATCTTGTTGTACCCCAAAATTAAAATTTTTGGTACACTTAGATATTTTGAAGAAATGAGAAAGTCTTGTCAAATCATGTCAAAAGGTCAAAATTTGGGTGTGCATGTCTTGCATGAGGGGTTAAAACGATTTTTTTTCAAAATCTAACGATCTGGGTCTACTAAGAGCGGCTTAAACAACAAAACCCAGATCTCAGTTTTTCATCCCTAAATTTTAGGAAAACTGCTATTTTTAGAAATTTTCTAAAATTAGTAACGTTTTATGGGTTTCTTTGGAAGTGGATACTGGCAAAACTTTCTAAAAATAGAAAGTTGGTCTGTCAGGTTCCAAACTGATTTTGATTGGCTCAAAATATGTCCACATCAGGCTGGTGCAGTCAGAATCTCAAAATAATAAGTTTTGCCCTACTGGGTCTATTTTGCTTTTTCAGAAGCATACCAGGAGCTCTGAGGTCATTAATGGAGGTCATTTAGCTGCCAGGCGTCAGATTCAACACTCAGGCATTCAATAGAAGGAGAATTCATGAACGAGCACGAAAAACGAGAAAGAAATTGAAAAATGATGAAAATTTTCTAACACTGGTGACTTTGGGCGCCCCTGGTGAAGAAGGGCGCCCACCTTTTTAGGGCATCAGAAGATGAAATTAGGGTTTATGCATCCAGTCAAAGTTGCTCAGTTCTCTACCAGCTCCGCAGCAAGTTCGGCAGCGCAATCAACAAATTATCCAGTCATCAGGAATTCAGCGTTGAACGGAGGTATCCAGACTAATGTCAGAACAAGAGAAAATGAAAATTATCAGAATTTGACTAACTCTGGATAAAGTGGGCGCCCCTGGTGAAGAAGGGCGCCCAGCTTTTCGAGGAACCTAATCCAACAATTAGGGTTTGAGAATATGCTTGCTCTTTTCAGTATTCAACCAGCTTCGACATGCCTATCTCCGCTAGATCATCTGACTGCTCAATCTTCAGCAAATTCAAATCGAAGTCAAAGGTACAAAACGAAGGTTTCAAACTCTGATGGAAGTCAAAGATAAAATTGACTAAGTCTGGTGAGCTTGGGCGCCCCTGGTGAAGAAGGGCGCCCAAGTTTTCAGGAGCTCAAACAGAGGATTTTGCCGAAGTGTCTCTAATACGATCTCTTCACGTCTGATCCAGCTTTCCAACGAGATATCCAGCACGTCGATCAGAGGTCGTAGTCGCAAGATTTGAAGCGCTGAACGGAGGGTCCGACAAGAGCTAAATTTCAAAGTCCAGAAGCAAACACAGAAAAATCAAAAAAATAAACTAAGTCTAGTGAAAGTGGGCGCCCCCAGTCAAGATGGGCACCCAAACTTTTGAGGGGTCAAAATCCACTTTTTGACAAAATCTCTTCTAGAAGACCCCTCTTAGTTCTTCGTCAGCTTCGCGATGAGCATAACCGTCAGTCAATCTGACGCCCAGAGCTCCAGATTCAACGAGATCATCTGTGGAAGAGGAGTTAATGAAGAAATTGAAGATCATGAAAATGGCTAACTCTAGGTAAAATGCGCGCCCCTGGAAGGAAAAGGCACCTATGAATTCGGAAGTCGAGATCAAGTTTTTAGCCAGAAGCACCTCCAGAACATCCTCCTCAGAATCAGTCTGGCTCTGCGATGGATCTTTCCGCTCGCTTGTCGAATCAATCAACAAACGGGAAATCAGAAGCAAAGTAGGAGGACAAAGTGAAGAAAAGTTGAAAATATCAGAAAAATGGCTAACACTACTTAAAGTGGGCGCCCCTGGTGAAGAAGGGCGCCCAACTTCTCATGCCTTAGAAAAATTTTCGAGATTTTCAAAGTTTTCAAAATTGCAAATGAAGAAAGAGGCGTCCAAGTGCATTGAACAGAGATTTTAGGGTTTTTAAATAAAAGCAAAAGAAAGCAAAACCTAATTCAAGCCCTAAAGTCTATTTAACGTCTTTCTTTCATGTAATTTTCATTATTTTTGCAGGTAGCAGTCAGAGGAGAAAGTTGGAGCAACAAGTTTGAAGAATTTTCATGATTCAAGAATTCATATTTGCTAGTTTTTCATCAGATTTTTCAAATCAGCAAACATAAACCCTTGTTTTTTCAAGCTTTTTCATCCAGAAGATCAAACTTTTCAAAGAGAAGGCCAAGGTTTTCAGTTTTCAATCATCTAGGTCTTTTCACTTCAATTTTCTGAAGGAAATTTTCAAGAACTTCATCAAGTTGCAGTAGCTGCTTTTATCTTGCATGTCAGAAAAATCCTCAGTGCATTCAGTTTTCAACCATCTGGGTCCTTTCCAATCAGTCTTCTGAAGAAAACCCATATCACAGTTTTTTTCAAGAAAGTTTCAAATCTAGGGTCGGCTGTTTTTTTCGATCAAACCTCAATATTTTACAAATCTAATCAACTGGGTTCGTCTCTAATCATATTCTGAACAAAACCCAGGTGCCAGTTTTTTTCGGGGAAAATTGAAGAAATTAGGGTTTGCTGCTTTTTTAGGCAAAATTCAAAATTTTCAAAAACGGACGATCTAGGTTGTCTTGCAACGAAGTTCTGAGCAAAACCCATATCTCAGAATAATTTTCAAAAAATTTGTCCGTTGGACCAAGAAAATCAGCATTCTAAAAATAGAAATTGCTCAGAACTTGTCGGAACTAAGGTGAGTTTACAGTCATTCTTCAAGGTTTCCGAAATGGAGTACACTCCCAATGTTTTCAAGACTGAATCAGCTCTCTATCATGATTACATCAAAACAGCTGAGATAGACTTGCATCACATCAAGCCGGTGTTCGATCTACATGCCTTGGAGAGCGCAGGCAACACCTCAATCAGGAACCTGGGACATTCTGGACTCCTCGCACCAGCATCAATTCCTATATCAGTTCAGAGTCTTGAGTTCGTAATCGCTTGCATCAAGCATTACAACCCAGCCACTAGGGAGATCCAGTCAATAGATGGCAGATTGATTTGCAGTCTAAACCCTGATATGATTGAGAAGTGTTTTTCCATTCCCCCATGGCCTGAAAGCGTAACTCTCTCAAAGGGTGAATGTGAAAGGATATGGAATGTGCACAAAGATAAATACAGTAAGAAGATTGCGCAGAGGTGGATGAAAGGAAAGCATAAGACTTTGCCAAAGAATGTCGGGCGAGGAGAGTTTAAGGACGAGATTACCATCATTATCACCTTGCTCAACAGGGTCACTGGCTCAGAATATGTCACCAGGTTTCAACCCTGGATGTTTTACGCCATACCCCACATCATGAAGAAAACCGAGTTCTACGACTGGCCTACCTTGATCAGTGACTGTCTACATCAACAAATAACAAAATATTTTCAATTTCATGTATTCCACATGGTGTCTTACCTAGTCTACCTGGTGGCCTATCAAGGTCAATTCAGAGGGTTGAACACCGAGGGATCATTGAGCGTACAGCACATATATAACTACTATCCCCAATTGGAGTTCACGAAGTCGTTGCATCACTACAAAGGGTGAACGAAGCTTTTCTGATGTACACTGTGCGGGACCTGGACAACGAGTTACATGTTCCTATATCTTCAGTTGCCAGGACAGCAATGGCGGAATGGGCGGATTGGTTTATACAGTTTCCCACTTTCACCTATCTCAGGGTCTATGGCTATTCAGGTGCCCCACTCATGTTACCAAGGTACCCGTCGGACGAGGTCGTCTTCATGGAATTCTTGAGACAGGCCCACGATGTTCATGCAGTCCTGAGAAATAGAAGGAAACCCTCTCTTCAGTTTCCATTAGGGTTGGGTATATACACATGCAGGACTGCTGCAGATGCTAAGGCAATGGGAGATGAGTTATATAAACTCGGCCTCAAGTCCTACAGCGAGAGACGATCATTTGATCCTCATGGTGTCTACGCTGGCCGACTTGAGAAGAACTATGATCATATAGCCGCACTTGAAGATTTTTGGGCTAATTGTACAGATGAGTTCGAGGTGCGGAGACATAGTTACAGCAGACTTACTCTCCATCAAATGAAAGACTGCTTAAATGAAGACATAGAAGGGTTATCAGATGATGACGAGGATGTGCTTCTCCCGATGTATACTCAGAAGCAAATAGAAGATCAGCCCCTTTCACAAGTCAACTGGGCTAATAAGGAATCCCTTTCAGTCGAAGACAGGACAAGACAAGTCCTTGAGCATAGTAAGGTTTTCCTAGTCCTTAAAAGGAAGAACTCCATTCCAGTAGCAGAGCTGCCAAGGACAATTCCCTCTTCCTCCAGAGTACAGTCAAAAGGGAAGGGTAAAAGTCAGTCTCAAGAAGGCATCAAAGGTAGTAGATCAAATAAAAATATAAAAAGAAGGTTGGATTTCTCAGGCATAGTCATACAGGAGCAGCCTACAGCTGATTCAGAAATTCCTCCTGACGAGCCCATACCTCAGAAAGAAGCAGAAGAGCCACCTTCAACACATGTTTCTGTACCTTTGACAGGTTCTTCACCAATCCACATCGACCTTGATATCGAAGATGATGAAGAGATTACGTTTGTACCTCCTGAGGAAGTTAGTAAAGATACTATTGTGTCTTGGCTTGAGAACTCCTTAGGAAGGGTAAGAAGAAGGCCTTCATATCAGGTGAGTGTTGATGATCTCGATAACATCTATCAGGAACCTCCTAAGAAGAGGGCAAAGAAGCAAGTTCACTTTGATAGGAATCCTGATAACGAGATAGTCATGGAGACTGCATTGCCCCCAGAAGACAAGAACAAAGATGAGGTGAATATGGATGACGTCGTCATGGTCAAGGCCAATCTCGGTAGAAATACCAGACATGCAAATTTGAGTCTCTTCAGAGTTGTGTCCGAAAACCTTCAGGAAAGAGTACTCAAGGATGGAGAGGACAAGGCAGCCCTCAAGGCTGAAAATCAGCAGCTCAGGCTTTTCATTTCTAACCTTGTTCATGGTTCTTCACAAGTAACCTAGTTGCTGCCCCAGATTCTATAGACACCTCTGATCATCAGCAGTTAAGACAGCTGGTCATTTATGGGAAAGAAACTCAAGAGTGGATTGAGAGTTTCATTGTTCGAGGAAGGGAGATCTTGGCATGGATGTTCTAGTTAAGGGAAGACGCTCATAAGCTACGTCAAGGTATCCAAGGATTTGAACAAACACTGGCTGAAGTTAGACCAAGGCATGAGATCATCATTGCTGATTTAGACACAGCCTATGTTTCAGTAGTTTCAAAAGAACACAAGAGACAAATCCTTGCTTGGAGGGAGCGTCATGTTTTCAAAGTTAAAACCTATGAGAGGATATCCGAGGAATTCATTGCCTACAGACAAAGGGTGATTGAAGCTCTCCTTTTCATCAGTGAGTTTATCATAGAGATTCCTTCTCAGTATAGTCTGGAAGATGGTTCCTATGTCGGGCTTGATGAAGTGCAAGATCAATTCTAGAGTGTGGTTCGCAGTTGCAATCCGGTTGGTGGAAGGATAGGTCATATTTCAGTGATGTCAGCAAAGTTCGAGAAAGCGGCCAACGAGGTCGAAGATTTCCTGAGATCTATCGCAGATGCTGAAGATATTCTTGAAAAGCGGTGCTTTGCTATTGAGGGCATAGATGCACCGAACCGGGACATAGTTTCTAATTTCCTAGCGGATGTGATCGAGCTTTAAAGCAGCTTTCTTCTAGAAGCTTTCTTTCCCGCTTTCTTTCTATTCTTAGAATGATCCTTATCCATTCTTTGAGAAGAGAAAGAAGATAAAATGTAATAGTTGGTGTTTCCGCTTTTTCTGCTTTCTAGGGTTTTAGATGTTATCTTTTTTCTAGATTTAGTAATAAAGCTTGCTTGCTGAGCAAGCCCTAGATTGTGAAAGCAAGGAGATTTTAGGGTTCCCTACTCCTCTGCTTCTCCATAAATAAGAGCCTTTGCTCATTAGTTTCTTGAACCGTGCTAGTGAGAACAAAACACTGAGCCTATTGTGCCTTCTATTTGTTACTCAAGTATTGTTCAATTGTGTTGTGATAGCAAATTGTTGAGCCTCTTTAGCCAACAAGGAGTTAGTGTAATTGCTGTTTCTATTGTGTGAAGAATAAGGTTGCAAGCCTCTTTAGCTGCAAATTCTTGTTCCAGGCATGTTAGAAGTGAGTTTGTTTCAGAGATTTGAGTAATAAAATCAAGAGCCTCCTTTGCCTTGGTCCAAAATCTCAGATTTCCGTTATTTATGTTCTACTTTTGTGATCTTGATTTCAACTTGCATTGAAGTGTGTAGGTGTTTGTTGAGAGATAGTTTATTGAAGTGTTTTGTCAAAAAATCTACCCTGTCCATTTCTAGTTTCTCTTGCTCTGCTATTACTTGAGAAGCCGGAAACGTCTTTAGTTTAAGTTAGTCGTAGTTGAAGTCCTTAAAATCGGAAAATCTCAGCTGCGGCGTTTGTGTTTAGAAAACCTTGTGCTCTAAGCTGATCAAAAAGATAGGCAACTTAGTTTTAGTTTACTTTCTTTTAAACACCATCAGCAAGAGGGAGCTTCCCCTCCTAATTTGAAGAGCAGTTTATCTGTGCATAGCTGTCTGTTTCAAATACGCATTCCAGAGGTGCGAATTTAAACGCCAACACATCTCAGAGGTCATCTTGAAGGGCGCCCCTGAGCTACAGGGGCGCAATTTCATCAATTGAGAAATTTATGTGATATGAACTCTCCTCATAATCTCATCTTCTATCGGAGCTCTGGGACTCAGATGACTGCATTCGATAGCTCGTCAGATAGGCAGACTAGTCGCGAAGAGATCAAATGCATCAACAATCAAGAATACCAAGATCTAACCCCTCTTTAAGAAGTGCGCCCTTGAGCTACAGGGGCGCAAAAGTTGAAAAATGACAAGCTTCTGCAATCTGTAACCTCTGGAATCCTCAACTTCTGACGTTAGTTACCGGAGTTACGAGTCTCGGATAGCCTCGCAAGATAGCACATTGGATAACTGGGGTAATTCTGAAGAGATTAACTATGTTCATGAGCATATGCCACAAAACCTTGGCCTTCAAAAAGAAGGGCGCCCCTGGGCTATAGGGGCGCAATTTTGCTTTTTCCTGAGAAATCTTCATAAATTGACCACTGAAATCTTCATCTTAGCCACTGAAATGACCATACAAAGGTATAATTGTCATCGTGAAATGCTCCTTCATCGTGAAATGCTTCATTCTGAGTTCCTAATTCAGGTTCTAATCAATGGATACTGCCTTTGACTGACAAAACATTGACAAAACTCCATGCTTGATATTGCCCAAAAACTGTATTTGACATCATTTTAGTAAGGTTTAGACTCTTTTAAGCAAAATGCCTTGATGAAGCAAAAAATTTGGTTTGGATACAACAGGCCCCAACAGAAAAATGTCCTCCCATATTTTATTTTAATTGAAAGAGGCAGATTTTTCCTTATTTCCCTACCGTTTTATCTTTAGTTGCTACATTCAAATGCTAAATCATTGACCAAGGCAGTTGTAACTACATCTGACAAGTTCTCTTATACCTTGAGGGACGTTCATGCTCAGTTCCAAGACTCACACTTCAAGCCGTGAGGATGGAGATTAGATTTACACCAGCCAATTACATTTGCTTAAAAGTTTTTCCATCTTAACATTTCATGAGACAGCATTTCTCCCATATCTCGGTAAAGCGTCAAATTTAAGAGGTTTAGGCACAACACGAAAGAGAGAAAACCAAACAAAAAAAAAACCAAAATTTGAAGAAGATCAAACCAACAATATTTTTGGGTGGTGCTAATCGCCTATCAGCTCGCGTGCTCCTACACCAAGGGTGGAAGACATGTCTTCTTGCTACCCTAGTTAATAATAATTAAATTATAAAAACTAGCATGTGCTTGATAGAGAAGCAATAGTTTTAACCCTTTTATTTGGCTTGAAATAACAAAAGCAATGTTTTCTCCTTGTTTATGTGTGGTTCAACATTTTTTAATTTAAGTTTTTTTCTGATCAAATTTTAAGTAATTGAATTTTATTTATACTTTTATTTGTTAAGTCAATCTTGATTTTGAGTAATGCTACTATGGTTATAATCAAATGATTTAGAAAGTAAATGATAAATCTATTAAATCATCTTAGTAAAGATGCTTGGATTTCTAACACGCGCACATTGGCACTACAACCTGTTGTGGACCTCTTTGTCAAGTTCTTTCTAGCAAACCCTTACCTAGGCACATACCAATTCTCCTCATTAATATTATAAAACCGTCCATTCAAAATTTTAATGACACTTTTGCATCTACTTGTATTCATTTGGTAAATAATGTTGGAGACTATTTCTCATCTTGATGAATGGCAGCAAGTTCTCTTATCTTTTAAAACAACAACTATAGAACCAATGCCAATATTTTCTCAAATTGTTTACAACATGGCCAACATCAAACCATAGTTTACATACTCAGACTTGGAAAATCAAAAAAATTCAACTTGGAAAAAAATCAACTTAAAAAATACTTAAATTTCTTAAAAAACACAAATTTTATGCAAAATACAATTACAAAATGTATCAAATAAGTCTAAGAAATGTTAGGGATGTGTTTTCTATGAAATTTGAATACAAATGGAGTACAAAATCACATCATCATGCAAATACACTAGCTGGCTGGTACTACCGTGAATTTGTGATGATTAACTTTGAAAATCGTCATCATAACTTACATATCAAGTTTCAAATTAAACGATTTTATAATTTTCTCTTCCTTGCTCTATTTAAAAAATGATTTGTGATTCTATTCTTTACACTAGGTTGTGTTGTGACCTTTTCACACATCGCCCCATTCAAAATGGGGACCCCTAATTTTTGCTCCATTCTGGTCCTTTTTGGCTTTGGTTTTTGTCTCTCTCTCGCTGTCTGTCTCTTTTCTGGTCTGCCTTTACGGGGACGTTCCCGTCTGTGAGCTTAAATGCAAAACTTGAACAAGTCTGAAAATTAGAGTTTCCATACTTCCTTGCCAGTTTAAGGTCAAATGAAGTGAATAAATTGAAAACAGAGCTTAACGTTGTTGTCAGTATGCTTCCAACAGGCTCTCAGCAAATTTTCATCAAATTCTGACTACTTACTATTTTTAGTAAGTGTGCAATTACAGGCAATCTTTCAGCATTTTTGTGAATCCGATAGCCACACTGCATTCAAAACACATCAAGCTACTCGTGTGCAAAATTTGAGCCGAAACGGACAACTTTCTATTTTTAGCAGTTCAGCTTCCGGAGCAGATTTCAGGGCTTGGATGCAGAGTTTTTCAACGCATGTCTGCAGTTTCCTTCTGAGTTTTCAGAGACCTTCGCGACAATATAACATGCAAAATGAGACAACTTTCAGAGTTCAGCCTTCGGAGGCTATTTTTAGGGTTTGCATGTCAGGGTTCTCTTTGCATGTTTGCATATTCCTTGTGGGTTTTTCGAGAGCTTCGCAGTGACGTGACATGCAAACAGAGATGGTCACTCATTAAGCAACTTGCTATTTTTAGCAGATACATCCTGGCGGTCGCCTCCCGGCACTTCAAAATCACGAGCTGATCGCAATGCAACAGAAACGAGAATAAACGGAGACCATTTGATATGCATGCAAAACAAATTAGGGTTTCCAGCTTCGGAGCCTGAAAAGAAGGGTTAAAAGTTCGAATTTTCGGAAACCGGTGTAAACCACCGCGATCAGCATCCTTCAAGCTATCTGCTGATAAAATTTGAAGACAAACGGAGCACTTACTATTTATAGTAAGTCATTTTGGAAATAGGCTAAAAATAGCAAATCAGTTGCATGTGCCGATGTCAGCAGGCAGGTCACGTGGTGAGGAGCGCCTCATTCAAATTTCAGAGCAAACAGAGTTGTGGAGGTACCAGAAACGAGAGGTTACTATAAATAGCAAACCACCTCCAGAAATATGCTATTTTTAGCAAGTCAACCCGAAATGGCAGTGTCAGCAGGGTAATGGAGTCATGAGGATCCAGTGTTCAAAATTTCAAATCGATCTAAGCTTCTGAAGTGTAAGAATTAAGAGACTTACTATGTATAGTAAGGCATGGAGAAACTGGCAGGGACGAGGAAAAATGGCTAAGTGTTGATGTTCATCCACCTCACATAGGAAAATGCGCCCTCAAGCACAAATGGCTGAGAAAATTATTAAGCCTAGAACTTCATCCTGCAGCTACCTGAAAATGTGCCCAAGTTGATGAGGAAGCATAAAAATTTCTAAGGCATGAGTTTCGTCCTGCTCACTGGGTAAAATGCGCCCAAGTTGGTGGAAGCAAAATGCTAAAAAATTCTAAGTATGAAACTCGTCCACCTCCTAGGCTCAAATGCGCCCATGCTTGGAAAGTCAAGGAAAGTCAAAGAAGTTCATCCTTCAGCCATATCAAAATGCGCCCACCTTGAGAGTTTGAATGCTAAAAATTTTCTAAGTACAAACATCCTCCACCACCCCCCAAATGCGCCCATCTTGCACATGTGCCAAAATGCGCCCAAAAGGAAAGAGGTCAAAGGAGTCAGTTTTTCATCCTTCTCCCTATGAAAAATGCGCCCAAAAGAGGGCATGTAAGGACAAAAATGAGGGAGATGAAGAGTCACACTAAGGCGTTGGAAATTTAAAATTCTCCTCTCCCTCTCAAATGCGCCCATGCAACAAAAGGTCAAAGGAGTCAAAGAAATTCGTCCTCCTCACCCATCAAAATGCGCCCAAGTTCACAAGAAGTCAGCAAGTCAACAAGTTTCATCCTCCTTACATGCCTAAATGCGCCCAAATGGGGCCATTGAAGACAAAATAGGGAAGTCCAAGGGTCATCTTTCATGCATGTCAATATGCGCCCAAGTTGAAGTGAATGTAAGGGGGTAAACAAGGTAAAGGTGAAGTGAAATATTCGTAGGCGTGGTTATTATTCTTCATCAAGTATGCAATGCGCCTAAGGTGGTGAGGAAAATGTAATGCCAAGTGATGAATGTTGTAAGGCGTTGAAAGTGCTAGGTGATGAAATTAATTTTTCAAAGGCAAGATGAATATCCTTCTTCACACATGATATGTGCCTAAGGTGGTGAAGTTGATGAAATTTCCACCACTGGCAAACGAATAAAATTTTGTAAGGCAAATTTTCAAAGTGCAAGGTGATTCAAAATTTCTCTAAGGCAAAATATTTTCTTCCTTAGAAAATACGCCTGGACATCAAGGTGATGAAGTTCTTCTTGAAGCACGAGCAAACTTTCCAATGATGAAGTCAGAGATATTGGCATTGCAGAACGATTTAAAAATTTCTCAAGTCAGAGCAACCGAATGTTCACAGAGATGAAGAACAGGATTAAAATTGATTGAAAAATAATTTTCTAAGGTTCAAAATTTTTAAAAATTTAAATGAACCCGTTCGTTGAGTACCCATGGATTCGACAAATTCTGGAGAAAATTTTCTTCTGGGTACTGAACGTTTGTGATGAGGAATGGATTTCTATGTCTTCCGCACTTCGCCAAGGCCTTCAGCATGAAGAATTTAATCGGTGCTCAAACTGTGAATTTTCCTAAGGGAAAATTTTAAAATTTTCTAAGGCAAAGTGAATAAAATGTGTTTTCAAAATGAATTTCTCCAAACAACGAATTTGAAGTGAATTTCCTAGATGATTTCGATCGAATTCTTCATAGATGAATTTTCCAGAGCGTCAGAGATGATTCAAATTTAAAATTTGCAAGACAGAGCTTTGGCTGGGGAATTAAATGGATTAAAAGATGAAATTTAATTAAACATTTTCGAAAGTAAATTGAGACATGCCAGTCAAAGTTGAACTTCTAGAAGGTTGAGATTCTCGGACAAGTGTCAGAAATACCAGAGAGGGAAAATTCGAATTCTTGAAGTGGAGTAGTGGAAATTTAATGCATTAGCTATACTTAGCTCCTTCTAGAATTCGATTTTTGCTATAAAATTGAGAAGTTTCTCACTTCTTTTTCACAGTTGAAGAAGTTCAAATTTTCTCTAAAGGTGAAGTTGAGTTTGTTGCTGAAGACTGAATTGCTAAAGGAGTTCGAAATTTTGCTGTGGCTGCAGTTGTTGAAGAAATTCGCATTTTTGAAGCAAGTGGGTGAAAGGCGTTGCAAGTTGCTGAAGCTCCATTTTATTGCTGAAGTTTGAAGTTGCCATGCAAGTGAGGAATTTCGATTTGAAGAAAGATATTGCTGAAGCTAGAGGTGCGCACTTGCTAATTTGCTGAAGGTGTGATGGTGCGAATTGAAGTCTAGTTGCTGAGTTTTGAAAATCTGAAGTTGAAGAAGGTGTGAAGTGCGAACTTGCAAGAGTGAAGTTATTGAAATCTGCACTTTGCTAAGTCTCTTGAAGTTGCTGATTGCTAGAGTAAAGTGGGCGATTTTATTAAAGCTTGAAGTTGCTAAGTTGCTGAAGCTAAAGCTTGCTTAGAAATTTTCTAAGTGATTGAAGTTCAAAATCTGTTGAAGAAGAAGCTGAGGTTTGCGAATGAGAAATGTTAATGCAGCTTCTCAAATTCTTGAAGTCGACTAGCAGCCCCTGCACAATGTTTTATTTATTTTATAAATTAATTTGCTGATGGATGTTTATTATGTTGCAGATGGCTGAGGCAAGGACAACTGGCAAGGACAATAACGGTGCATCCAGACAAGCAGTTATCAAGAGGCTGAGCAAGACATTTATGCCAAAGTCCAAGTTCACTTCGAAGTTGGGCAAGCTGACTGATACCAATTTGGGCTCTTTCAACCTGGAGGCATTCAAGAATAAGATACTGGGAATTGGTCATCATCATCCTTCAGACACCTCACACAACATTGTTCGAAGCGGATTGTATGCAGCTGCTAATTTCCCACCAGCTATTCAGTGTCCGGAGCTGATGATGGAGTGCGCCAACTGTTACGAGAAGGAACACAGATCAATCATGTCACCAGATGGACAAGTGCTTTCCAACCTCACTCCTTTAGCTATTGGCGAGGCTTTTGGAATCCCAGTGCATAGGAACATGGTTTACAAGTCCAAAGAACGAGCTGAACGAATGTATGCTACTGCATTCGAGAGGTGTACAGAGACAATCAATACTCAATGGATGAGCAATCCCAGGCCTTCTCGTACGAAGCTGCCAAGACAAATCATTGCAGACGACTTGAAGCAGGATTATTGTGATCTCATTATGATGTTGAGTCGAGTTGGAGGTTGCCCGCAGTCATTTATTTTTGAGCCGTGGATGTTCTATTACATCAACCTGGTGCTGGAAGGAAAAGATTACATCAATTGGGCTGCAATGATCAGTGACAACTTGCACGAGCAGCTCCTGAGCTTGAGAAGAACGAAGACATTTTATATGAGCTCTTACATCATTTACATGCTGGCTCGTATGACGAAGTACAAAGGAATTTCATACAAGGAACCTGTTGGTTGTGGCTCTCACCAATTCAAAATTCACGAGGCTTGTCCGCAGTTGCATTTGGCTAGTACTACTCATTACAAGCGTGCCAATGACGCCTTCACCATATGGGTGCTGGTTTATACAGTTTCCGAAGTTCTCTTACATTAGGCTGCAAGGATTTTCCTCGTATCCATATAGGCTGCCTAAGTACCCAATCAATAGAATATTGATGTTAGAGATATCTAGGCAATTGGTTGCCTACAATAAAATCCAAAAGAAAAAGAAGGGAGGTATTGACTTCCCAATTGTCATGGGTAATTCCGATGAGGTGTGTCCTTCATTACAGGCAGCTAGAGACGCCGAGAGCGAGCTTCAGTTTTATCACTTTTCATATCACACTGGCAGACAGCATTATGATCCGCATATCAGATGGATACTGTCAGAAGAGTTTAAACACAAGGCAAACGTTGAGGATTATTGGGCTAATGCATCAGACGAAGCAGAGGTCAGGAAGAGGATGTTCTCTAGGCTGCCAATAAGCATGATCAGGGAGTGTGAAGTCATTCCGGTACCAAACCAGGTGAATGAGGACATAGACGTTGTCCATCCAGATTATGAAGCAGTAAGAAATACTCCACTTCCACTCCCGAATTGGTCGGAACCAGAGATAGCAGATTTGGACACACTCTCTATTCCGGTCTTGACATTTACTAGGGCATGGGTTGACAGGCGTGTGAATAGGCTGAAGAGTAAGTCGATTGCATTGACTTACAATTTGATGGGAGATCACAGGACACCCACAACCAGCAGGAAGAAACAAATCACACGAGGTCCAGAATCTAGAAGGAAAGAGCCAGTTCGGCCGGAGCCTCCACGAGTTGCAGTTGAATCACCCACGCCATTGGAGACACGTTCTCCAAGTATACAGGAGGTTTCCTTGTTTGCTGATCAAAGAAATGCATTGAATCAGGTGCAAGCAGTATAGGAAAATAATCAGCCACCACGGAGAGTCAGTTGGCCAAAGCGTCAACGCACCTAGTAGAGATGATCAACAGACTGATGAGGGGACTGCTACTGACCCTCAGTTTCAGCAAGAGTTAGAGACGGCTTTGGAAGATGATGATGATATAGTTTCAGGAGATACTCAGCCACTTGAGGATGATGAGCCTCGCTAGAATGATATAGAAGTTGAACAAGTCCGTGAATTAGAGGCACAAGAACAACAGCCATTTGATATACAGTATACAGTACCTGATTGGCTTAGAGAGAGGATGAGAAGGAGCCCCAGCGAAGAAATTGATCCAGCAGTTGAGATGGAAGAGTTTTTGAACAGAATCAGCGCGCCTCCACAGAAGAAGAGAGCACGAAAGTTTTCAAAGATTTCCACTCAAGAGGATGGCTCTCGCACCCTTCACATGGCAGTGCCACAGGTTGATTGTGACCGAGATGAAGCAGTACCTGAGAATTATGTGGTCACAACTTTGGAGTTAGGACACCCCACAGGTGCACAGATTGTAGAGGAGTGTGATAACTCCTACCTTGCCCTCAAGGACAGATTATTTAAAAAGGAAGGAAAGTACAAGAAGTTGAAAAGAGAGCATAAGGCTTTGATTGGATATGTGTTGTCCCAGATTTTTGACTTGTTAAAAATCAAGACAACTAATCAAAATTTTGATAAAATTTGAAGATTTTCTCTTCTAGGGCACGCATTTCGGGGTGCAAAGATCAACAAATCTCAATTTTAAGTCTATAGTCCTTTGGGTTACCACTTTTTACGCATTCTTCTCCGTTTTCATGAAATTCTGAGTCATTTTTAGTGTATTTTTGGTCCATTTCGGGTTTTTTGGGCAACTTAGCAAGTAGGGAAATTTTGGCTTAAGAGCAAAATTGCTAAAGCTCTAAAAAGTTTCGAAATTGCTTAAGTGAGCTAAAAAGTCCGATTCCTTTAAGTCAATTGCAATTGGATCAAAAAGACCCGATTTTGTCAAAAGTGACTTGCAATTGCTTTCAAAAACTCCGATTTTAGTCATTTCACTTGTTAAGTCTTTCAAAAGCCCCGATTTTCTTTTAAAATAACTTGCAATGACATGTAAAAAGCTCGAACTCACTTGTAAAGTGATTGAAAAGGTCTGAATCTTTTTAAAATACTTGCAGTGTCATTTTGAAAACCCGATTTTGTCAAAAGTAACTTGCACTTGTCTTTGAAAAATCCGCTGGACTTGCGTTGGCATCAAAAAAGCCCGATTTTAGTTTTTAGTGTCATTTTAAGTTGCAAAGAATTCCAGAAAGTCCGATGCCATTCTTGCGCCTAGGGTTTTCTTCCAACGTTTTTTTTGTTTGTCTTGTATAGAACGCATTTCTTTTACTCGTCCATTTTCTATTCATTAAAATGCCTTTATGAAAACGCATTTTCTTCTTTTTCTTTGCATTTTATTTGTCATTGCCTCCATTTTTGAAATTGTTTGTATATATGTATTTGTTATTATTTGCCTTTCTGAAAAACGCGTTTTTATTCATTCGCCTTCATACGTTTTTCTGTTATACACTGAAATGTCATCTTCCTCGCAAATGTATTTGCCATTTCTCGTTCATCCCATACATTTTCAGTTAAAGAAAAATGTGTTTCTCTTCCTTACACTTTCCCATGAAAATGCGTTTCTATTTCTCCATTTTAGTGAAGACGTCATTTACTATTCTATGCGTATTCCATACACCTTTATCAGCTTAAAACGCCTTTACTTTCATTTCATCCGCCATACATCTGTTTTTACACTTCAAATGCCATTTTAAAAAAGAAACGTATTTCTTAGCTGCAAAACGTGTTTCCTATTTTCAGTTATATTTCATATACCATTCATTTTTATCCTCTCATCCATCTGTAATATCCCTTCACCTTTCACTCGCCTTCATCTTTCATTCACATCCTTCATTCCGTTTACATGTCTTTCATAACCTTTCATAATCCCATTCCCATTTCTTTGAAAAGATGAACAAAAACAAAAAGTGATGCTCCTTCAAAGTAATTCGGGTTTTTGTTTATCCATTGCAAGTCGGGGTTTGTAGCCAGAATTGCAATTATAAAAATTGCAAAAAATAAAAATTGCTAAATGCCCCAGAAATTCCGACTGCCTTTTGTAAAATTGCTGAAGTCATTGAAAAACCCGAAATACTTAAAAAAGGCTCAAAAGTTGACTTTTTTTAGACATGACTCCAAATCCAAGCTAAAAATCTTTCTGTCTTGCTGTTTCAAGAAGACAAAGCGTTGCTTTTGGTTGTAATCACTCCATCAAGACCTGAATTCGTCTTCACCGTTCATTCTCCACCATTTTTCATTAGCCTTACAGATTCCTGTTCGATGACGGAGGAACCTTCTTCTCTAACAAACAAAAAGATGAAGTACAGCAGGATATCCTTTCTAGCTTTGAAAAAATCCCTTGCACAGCGTTAAGTTATGAAAGAGAATTGCTTGCAACCGATGATGTTATTTCTCAGATTACTGCAAATCTTCACCAAGAGTTCGATTCAGATCGGTTCTTCATGGATTCAATCCACAAGTTCGTCAATCATCGAACAATCTTTGATAAGATGCAAGCTGCTTTCGAAGAACACAGAGAGGTCACAGTCGGAGATCATGATGTTATCATTAAGACCGTGGCTGTTGCTAGAAATACACTTGGTCCTGATCCTAATGAGTTGTAGATGATCATCAGCAAGTTCTTATCTTTCAAAGATAGGAATGAGACATTAAAATATTAAGTTGTTTTATGTATTTTCACTTTCGACAAAGTATATGTAAAAACAAGTTTTACAATTGCAAGTGTTCTTTCCTTGCAGTTTTGGAAAATGTAATTACATGTAATCAAATTACAATAAGACTTGTAATTTGGAATAAGTCAATTGCAAGTAGTTGGTGGTTGAGAGAATTTCTCAAGTTAGTTGGGATCCTCCCACCTTTTTCTCTAGACCTCTCTCCTATAAATACTTGAGAGGGTCCATTGTAATTTTTTATCTTTTGGCAATGCAACAAAATTCTGCCAATTTGTGTATGTATTCTAAGACTTTGAGTTTAGATGTAAATCAAATTGCAATCAATAAAGAAAACAAATTGCTTCCAAACTTTGTGTTGGTACAGATTGTGATGTGACGACATTATTTGGAATTGATTGTGAGTTTTGTGGTGTTATACAAGAGGGATTCAAGCTCAATTCTGCAGACTTTGAGCTGCTTATTGCGTTTGGAGTTTTAGAATGGTTTTCAGATTTGATACTACAGACTTTGAGCTGTTTGTCATGTTTGAAGCTATTATAGAACGCTCAAACAAAGGGGGTAACTTGCAGACTTTGTGTTGCTTTTATTTTCTATTTTGAGCTGCTACATACTGTACTTGGTTACCAGAAAATCATCTAAAAAGGTTGATAGGAGAGTAAGTTGTCAAAGACTTTGTGCTTTCAACTTGTTTCCCCGTCCCGGAGGAGCAACGGAGGACTTTGTGCCTTTATGGAAACTTTGCTTCTTTATTTGTTTACTTCATAAATCATTTATATTTTCAGCTATGATTCTTTTATGAAACAAGAGAAAATAATAAGTGTCTTTTCTGGAAAAAGAGAACAAGACAGAATTTCACCCAGATTTAGAATAGATTTATAGTTAGAGTGTATTTCTGAATTGTTAAAATAGACAGAAAAGGGGGAGCCTTCCCTTAAATAGGAGAGTTTAACTCACACACTATGGCTGAAACCACAATTTTGCATATCCTCAAGGTATACAAAATTTTCAACCAACAATATGTACAGCAATTGTCTCGTCCTCGTGGGCAGGAGATTCCAGCGATAGAGCTTCCACCTGAGATACCTAGAGAGTCGATTAGTGGCTTATTGGAGTTGGGGAAGATGGCACAGGAGGCAAACAAGTGGGTTACAAGAGTTCGTGCTGAGACAGAGAAGTTTATGGAGGACCTTGCTCTTGCTTTTCAGCAGGCCTCTAGTATTTTGGCACGTATGGAGGCAGTTGATCAGGCCTGGGGAGATGCTTCATTTATCATAGCAAGGTTATTCAGCGTCTTGATGCATTGAGGCATGTTCCTTTGCGGTTGCTGATTGATGGAGGAGTCATTCAGGAGAATGACAGGTACGACTTTTCTAGATGGTATTCTTCAGCAATCAGGACGTGGTTTCTTCGACGCGGATTCAGAGTACGGAAGGCTATGGCCAATATCATTGATGGAGTCCAGAATACTTTCGAGGCCATATTTGCTAGGCGGTTGAATCCAGATGAGGTAACTGCTGATAATTTGAGGGGTAGGCTGGTGCCTTACTTTTCAGAGGTAAAGACCCGTACAGGATGACTTTGAGAACACTCCACTTTCTCCAGCTTGATTCAGAGCACGCAGGATTCCTTAGTTGCTTGGAGAAAATCTTGTACAAGGCATGAACATTCAGTCACGGTGTTAGAGTTCCAGCTTGATTGCATTCCACCCATTTCAGTTCAGGAGGTTGAGGCTGTACTTGGCAGGTTCATTGAGTTTGCAACCAGAGAGAAGGAGAATGGGAATGCACTACTGGACGATGACCTTCTAGAAGACTGATTGTGGGTATTAATTGCCTTTACTATTTTTGGGAGTGAGTGGGAATCTTTGCTCATTTATTACACCACTCCCCATTCTGGCAGTTTTTAGGGTTAGGGCTGAGGTGGCTTAATCTTAGCCACTCTTGTGATTGTAATCTTAGCCGTCCATTGGACTGGGCTATCTATAAAAGGGGGAGTCCCCCTCATTTGTACCTCATTAGATATTAGATTAGACTAGAGATTGGAGATCAGAGTAGAGGCTAGAGCAGAGAGGCATTTTGTTTGATAGCTTAGCATAGTGTGGAGAAGAAAGAAAGTTTTCCCTTTGAAAACTTTTGTGGAGATTGTTGTGTAAAACTTTCATGATAATAGATCTTTTCATTGATGGTGGAATTCGTCTTTGTCATGGATAGCTAGCAAGGTCTCTTCATCCTTTCGGATCCAAGTAGCATAAAGTAGCATAATTTTCATTTCATGCAAGTAGTTTATTTTGGATGTGTGGTGTTTTATTGAGGTAGCTTCATTTCATTCCATACCACTAGCAACTTGTTGATGACAAGCTCGCCTTGCGTGGTCGACTGGAAATTATCTTGAGTTCAACTTCGATTATGATTTGTATGCTTATATGCGTCGTCTTGATGGTGTATGTATGCTAAATTGTAATCTGAATATCTTTTGCTATCCCTTTGAAGATTGCACCAATTTTGCTGAAGCTGTCCGACGTGAGGCTAGGTGAAATTCGGTCGAAGTCTGCTGAAATTGAGCTCCACATATCTTGCATTTGGAATAGAATCTAGAACTTTCTCACCCTTACACTCATTTACTTTCCGTTTATCTTTGGTTAGTTTTAGGAAAATGTACTTATTGCCAAATCATACACGCAAAAATCCCTTCCAATCATCCATCTACTGTTAACTGCAAAAAAATCCTAAACAATTGTGTAAGTCCCCTCGTGAAAACAGCAATTCACATCAAACCAATTGAGGGTATGTTACATCCCAAATTGTGACGTTACAATTTACCATCACTAGATAGAGTAAATGTGAATTCTAGAGGTGAATTAATGATGCTTGTACCTTGTTTTCAATATGAATGATGTTTCATTTGATGTTATTCTTGGTGAAATACTGCATAAAGGAGAGTAGAAGGTTATTGATTTATGAAGAATCTAACTTTTGAAATGTTTCATGTATTCTACTTCGTTTTGAGCATATGACTCCCGTTGTTGTGTCATGGTGTGCAGGAAAGAGGACCAATCCTCCAGGCAAAGGAGAAATATCACTCGGGGAGGAACTTGGTCGGGTAAGCAGTAACGAGTACCAAATGAGCATACACACACGTTAGTATAGGTTCTGAGAAACCAAGTCAGTTTTGTTGGTCTAGATAAGTCATCCTTAGGCTTTAGGAGTTATGTTTACTTCTTTATGCTTTGAAAAGTGATGATTACTCATTTGTCTGACTTACTGTGCTTTGACCATGATATGGAAAACATGAATGGATATATGTTAATAGGTCAAGTAAGTATGTATATACATGTCAATACATACGTATGTTCGGCAGATGGATATGCCCATACGTACGTGTTGACATGGTATACATACATTTACGTGTACACTGCGTACAATAATATACATATATATATACATATATATATATATATACCCACGTTACCTATAGCCTAAGAATAAGGATGTTAATAGTAATATTTGACTAGAATTTACATATAATCATATTTATACGAATATGTATGCATGTATATTGAAAGTATGCTGACTGGCTCACAATATACATATGTAACAATTAATACGTATAAGTGTAAATATTTAAATATGTAAATGTTTATATATTTTAATATATATGTATATATTTTATATTATAGTTTTACTTAAATATATGTAAATATATTTAAATAGTAATATATTCATATATTACAGAGTAAATAAATCTATAATAAAAATATATAAATATATATTAAATATATAAGAATATTTGAATTTAATATTATTGCCTAAAATGATTTAGGAAGTCAATTTTATATTACCTTGAGTAATTTTGGAAATTGAATTTTAAAATACCTTGGTAAATTTATAAAACGATTTTTACTATATATTATTACATTTAAAGATTTTAAAAAGGAAATATTTGATTTTGAAATCAATATTAAATATTTTGAACTATGGGAAATCGAAATATTAAGAGAAATAAATATTTGAAATATTAAATACTTCATATAGTGTAAAGTCGAAATAATTATTGGTGAACATTTGGAAAAGAGAAAAATACATTTTTGAGAAGTTCATACCCGTGAAAATGAAATGGCGTATGAAATAAAAACACGCCTGTGAAAGCGTGCGGCCATGAGCACGGCATAGACCTGGTCTGGAGGAGAAGCGTCCATTGCTGTTCTTCAAACCATAAGTAATGGCAACGTGGGAAGTATAGGAACCTTGACCTAAAACGCAGCAGGTAAATCATTTGATTTCATACGACTGGAAAAAGACGTGTACCTGTATGTGGCGTTTTACATTTTTGAGTTGAATTATTCATGATTTGCTGGCTCAATGAGGTCGAATCACCTCCATTTTTAATGACTTAGGGTTTAAGAATCCGCCAAGTATCATTTTGACTAATTTTGGGCACTTGTTGTCAATCCGCATGCCTCCATTAGTGGAATTCGTTGCAATTCGGGCCTATATATAGACGCCTTCCATTCATTGTAGGGGGATATCAAACAATCCGAGTTTATCATTCTTATTGAGCTTCCATAATCATTCTCTGTATTGGTTATATTATTCTGTATTGCTGAGTTTAAAAGATACTGTGAATTTTTACCAGCATTTACCAGTTACTGTGGCTATCCCTTTTTGAGCTGTGAGTGAGCTTTATTATTGCTGAGAGAAGCCTTTCATATTTTCTGAGAACATATATCACCATTTGCTAAGAGACATCCTTTGTACATTATCTTCACAATTTCTGAGTTCACAGTCTTTTGTTGGAGGTCTGAGGTGCTGGAAACACAACCAAGTTCATCCTCTAAAGGGAAAAGCATATACCAGGCATGCTGTTTCTTCTTTCATGTTCTAGAGCGTATTTCTTGATATAAATCTAAAAGTGTAATTACTGAATGTGCATAGTTAGGGAATTGCATTGAGTTCAATACTTCAGTTAAGATAAACAAAGAAATGGTTCTATGTTGCACCATGTAAGTAAATTACTTTAAGGAATGGTTATGCATGTTTTCTGGAGTGTATTCATGTTTGCATTAGTGTGTGTTTTGCATTAAGGTATGAAATATGTATGATCTCCATATGAGGAGTATATACGGTTTCAATGATTAAAGGATTGTGAAAAAGGGATTATATGAGTAAAGAGCTTAAGGGATTAGTTTACTTATCTTATATTTAAGAGAAATAATGGAAATAGATAAAAGGGAGGGATTTATTTGCATTTTGAATGACTATTGCATGTTGAGTATGATCTCTGTATATGGAGAATACGTATATGTACTTATTATCTACTAGGATCGGAATGAAGGCAAAATCAAGTAAAGTCTTTTAGCTTAAGTTATTAGGATAACTGAAGCAAGCTAAGTACCCCTAGGATAAAGATTTCCTAATTAGGAGGGTTGATACAAGACACTTGTAGACTGTTTCATTTCTAGTAGGTTTGTATGATTGTAGGATATCTGGGGTGACGGATTACCCAATGAAGGATAAAACCTATGCGTAGAGTAAGGAAGCCTCAAGTCAAATCGGCCCTGAGTAGTGTTTATGATAGATGACCTTCATTTGAAGTACTGAATGTGAATACTTTGGCCAAAGTAGTGAAAGGTACGACATCCACCTAGGTGTGAGATAGTTGAGACTACATTGTCAGTTCATTGTGATCCGAGTACTAGATCGAGATTGTGAAATAGCAAGGTTCTAGTTGTGTAGGACACAGCACTATGCTCAGTTGGTAATCGTTAAAGGATACCCTACCAATCTCTTCTTCGAAGGGAGGGCCGTTCATTGTGAAATGATCGTGCGGGGACCGCATTATAAGTCCGTGGTTGGCGGAAAAGCGCCCGAGTGATGTTTCTCCTCCATAGCAAGCGGCCGATGTACCAAGATTTGAAAGGACGGACTCCTGGACCTTCTTGCTTCTATTTGTGCAAAAGCTTACGAGCTATGTATGTAACTGTATTACTTTTCAACTCTGATTTATATTTTCAATGAAAATGGAATTCTTGTGGAAACATATTGTACCTTGTACGTATTTATCAATAAAGAAAGGAATTTTTTTTATTGTATTATCTTTGTTACTTGTTACCTTTACATGTTTAAAGTGAGAATTGGAAAAATTTTAATTTACGCAAGAACCAGGTCGTTACAGGGTATTCTAAGTATTTCGGAACCTTGGAGTTGAACGTGCGAACTTTCTTGCAATCTTAGCGCACGGAATACTTTGATCAAGAGAGAACGGAGTAGCCTTCGGACTATTTTGTTCTGCTGATTGGTGCGGTCATAAAAATCACATCAACAGGTTGTAGCTCCTCACTCAACCTAGAAGGCTACACCTATGGCTCCACCTTGCTAGGATATCACAGTGACTCCTTTGCCTCATATTTGACATCATCTACATTGATATCATCCAATCCAATCTACCCTGCTTCTACAACATCTACACTATCCATAGCTTACCTCCAAAATTAACAATCTTGTCCTCTATAAACAAAAAGAGACCCTCATCCTACACAACCCAATCAGTATAGGAATCAATCTCATCCAAATCAACAACCTCCTACGATTTTTCCTCCACCTTTGTTGTGTGAAGCCAAAGGTTGTATTGCACAAAAAATGGGTCATTAAAACATTGATGAGTCAACCTACTGCATTTTTGTGTGAATAAAGTCAAACAAAGTCCAATTGTGCTCACAACCAAAAGTGCTACAAAAGCACTAGAAATTTGAGACAAAATTTAGAGTTCTAGCTTTTTAAGATTTGCGGTATTTCCACCCCAATCTTCCTACAAATAATTAGCAAATAAGATATTCAAAAGTTTTAGGCAAGCAACATTTGATTAATAATTATATTTGTAACTTGTAAGATTTAAATAAAGATTTCACTTTTTGTTATCTAGTGTCTAGGTGGATCTCACTTGGATAGTTAGTGGTAGGAAAAAAGAACTTCCCCTAGTTTGCTTATAATTCTATAACTCTAAAATAATGAGGTCTATGACCTCAATCTTGAGTGTTATCTTCTCAATGCATGTTAAAAGAGACCCTCCATAACGTCCCCATTAACATCTGCAAATCTATTAGAGAAGAAATTCTTAGAGTTTAGGTAGTACCCCACTACATGAATGGGTTGATGGAGTTGATTGTTCCTCTTTTGATTAACGATCTCCTAAATGGGATAAAATGTGCCTCTATCACCCCATAATAGTTTTGGATGGCCTCTTTGGCTATATCCATGGACTCATAAATGTATCTCATTGGGTTTTCTCCCCATCCACCAAGCGTAAAACTCTCACTAAAGGCTCTAACACCTACAAAGTACAAACAAATTAAAGTTACGATTAAAATAAATACTTTTACAAATTGAAAATAAAAAAGTTAAATTGAATAGTTTGAAGTTATCTTGACGAACTTTGTAGCTCTCTTTGCACAAGCATCATCAAAAAAATTCTTTGTGTTCCTTTCTCCATCAACTTTATTTGAATATGTTGTCTAGCCATACTTGACTCACAAACATCTGCTTCAAGAATGTCAATGAACCACAAATGCTTTGCATTGTTAAAAAGTTAATGACAAGCATTGTGACACCCAATCACACAAGCTCTTTCCCTTTGGTGTGATTTCTCATCAAATTGAGAACCCAAGGATGATTATAAATATATTTTGTGATGCTCCTTGCATCTTCAACAATTGATCTCATCAAATCAATATTGCCTATGTCCTTCAAAAGAAGGTCCCAACAATGGGCTGCACAATGGGTCCAAAAGAATGGCAAATACCTCTCTGTAAGCATTTTCCCAACCACCATATATGTTAATACATTATCAATGACAACTTGCACCATATTCTCTATGCCTGTCTCTAAGAGAATCTCCTCCAACATCAAGCTCAATGTTTCTACATTCTTTATTTTGTTAGAAGCATTAATTGAGTTCAATAAATCCAACTCAACATTTGAATCTACCAAAAAATTGATGCGGGGGTGGTTCCTTCCATCTATCCACCCATTTGGAAGAATGGTGCATCTCAACTTTTGCAACTTCTTCTTTTGACCTTCCATAATTGTTTATGCATCTATAATAGCTCCTGGAGCAACCTCCCCCTTAACTCTTTTGGAGAATGCACCGTGTACCCTTTTTGTACAACTATCGATTATGTCACCAAATACTCCTAGTACAAGCTCTTCACGACATCGAAGGGAAGGTTGTAGTACAAAAAAATTGCACACATCTTGCTTGCTTCCTTGTGCACCTCCTTGTTCCATCTTGCACCTTGCAATGGAAGTTGCATTCCAAGTATGTTTGTAGACATAAAGAACCCTATGTTTGTTCTTTGCTTGAACTGGATTATTGGCTACTACTATGACTACATATGTCCTCACCCTCTCTAGTTTTTTCTCATGCAACAATGCAAGGACTACTTGCATCTCTTATTTTGCCTCTTTTGTGGCATTTTCACACAGCTTGGTATTACAATTAGAAATGCTTGCAATATGGTATTTAAGGTGATTGATGCCTCCATTAAACTTCGTCATGCACAAGAGACAAATCGCACTCCCTGATACCAATCCCATTACGACATGTTTCCAAGTGGGGTCATGACTTCTAATTAGATTACTTCGAACGAAAAAGCTTTTACTTGCTAATTCTAAGCCTAATATGGAGTTGGATGCCATTGTATGCTAACCTACAATATTTTTAAAGACTAATAAAACAGCATTTAAAAAATACAGCAATTTTAAAACAAAAATTTTCAGAAACCATGAAATGCATTTCAAAAATAATATGGTAATTAAGTAGCAATAGCATTAATTTATTTAACAAAAATAACATTTTTTTATCATAAAGCATAAACCCTATGTTAAGGAAAAATAACCAATAATTTAATTCACAAAAGTTGTGTAAATCAGCAACAAAATTTATGTAAATCAAATTCAATGCATTTAAAATTGTAAAATTTATATGGTATAATGAGATTTGACATGCTTGAAAGAATTTACATGCTCAGAAAAAAAGGAAATAAATAAACAAATAACCTAGAAACAAAAAATTCCTTGAATTTGTTCTTTAGATCCACTATCAACTTGCTCCAACTCACTCAAGAATGCTCAAATGCTGGGGTGATCTTTCCCCTTGGGCATGTAGGTCTTCTAAAGGCAAAAAGCCACGCATTTTCAATGTCCAACATGCATTCTTTTGTGTTTGATTCAACAATTTGGTGTGGCATAAGTTTTTCACTCGAACTCACCAAGTACTCATATGTGTCAAAGAACAAAATTCACGAAAAATTTATCCTGCGAATTTGGCGAGTAAACCTTGAAAAAACTTGGATTCATAAAAAACTTGCAAGTATTTGACAAGTAGTTAAACTATGCATCAAATAGTACAAAAGATGGTTATACAAAATTTAACTATGGAGTCTTGGTCAATGGTACAATTTCCTCTCAAGATGCTGAAGAAAGGGATGAAGATATATAAAAATTCACTGTCTATGATGCAAAATTCCATACAGCAATACAACTTTCTTTGAATTTCAGCTTATTTTACTCATTGTTTACATAAATGACGAATTCTCATTTCTTTTACTGTTTTTTAGATTAATTTTTTAAATATCAATTTTTATATATTATTTTAGCAGCCCTCCCCTTGTGGTCCCCCAAAATTGGAAATAAATTTGCTGTCCCCAAAAGCTGTTCCCTGTCCCAATGTCCCCCCATCCTAGAAACCCAGAGCAACATTGAGAAATGTTTTGACAATATAGAGATAATCCTCCTTCACAAGAAGACAATCTGTCCTGAGAGTAGTCCTTTGGCAAAATCCAAAAGAAATATCAAGAAAGAATAAGAATAAGATGTTTCAAGAGGGAGAAAATTATATAGGTAAAGTCTTGGTTTTGACTACTCCATTCTTGACTTATTGGACTTATAATTTTGGTCTTCCTTTGGGATTCAGTTTTTGGAAAGAAATGATTTTTCCCTAACTGAAATATGCCTTTCTTTTTTCTAATAAACCTGGCTAGCCAGGACTTACAGTAACAGTTCAGAAACAGCCAAAAACAAGAGTTTGTATAAATACAGACCAACCCAACAACAAAGCATACCTGACCAAGGCTAGGAGCCAGCCATTAACCTAAAAACCCAACACAAGCAAAAAACCAGCAAAGCATACAACCCTGAGACCATGACCAAGAACCACCGAAAACTAAATCAGAGAAATATGCCTTTTTAATGAAATACAATTTTCATTATTTAAAAAATAAAAAATCAAAGGAATGACTATCAATCATATGGGTTCTCAAGAAAATGCTGAATCAAACTATAAGTTAAAGTATGATAAGCACATCCACATAGGAGGTTCAATCTAAAAGCGTTTTGACTTTGCGTTGACTTTGCTTCAATATCATATAATATAGGTTTTGCTCTTCATATTTGATGGAGAAGACAACAGCAAAAAAGAAGAGAAAGAATTCAGATACAGGAAACCTTTCTAAACCATTTTAAGGATTCATTCAAGGAAAAACCCCAACCTAGTTTTCATCCAAAATTGTTAGAAAAATATAGAATGACAGTGCAATTGCACTTTTCATTTCATTATTTCCCCATTTTGTGATACTATTGACAATGAAACCACCATATCTTGAACATACCTGAGGACCTTCTTTCTTGTTTGGGGCCAGTGTTATCAAGCGTGTTTCTGAGTTATACGACATCATTGTGCCACACCTGACACCACAAGAAGAAAGCATTGGACATTAGAATATATTAGAAACAAAATCTTTAAATGTCTTTGTTAGAATTTATGGATGGTCAAATCCATATGCATGATCCCTGAATGGTATTAAATCAAAGATAAAGTACACACTTAGCCGGCATGAACATTCATATCTGAATCAAAAGCAAAGAAAAACATCTAGACCATAGGACAGAAGTTTGAAATGTTAATAGATGCAACATAACATGCACTACAACATACAAACATCATAAATACCACAAATGAAATGCCTAACAGAAATCTGCATTCATGATCAAGAACGTATGCATGTCTTTAAGGAACCAAACAGACTGACATTTACTTGAATACATAGATTGAAGAGTAATATAGTTTGACTTCTTACATATCACATTTAACCTGGTTCACAGGACCACCACTAGGCACAGTCAATATGGTGCCATAAAAGGAGACATTTTCTCTGCCACAGTTTGGACATGGCCCCTGAAAGTAAACAATCCCAAAATGATCATTAATAACATTTTTTGTCTAATTTGTTCTTATTTATGCATAGAACTAAATTATGCAAAATATAATATTAAGCCAATCTGTCAAAATATATATTGTAAAGAAAACAATCACAAGGTGATCATTGATAATATTTAGCTGTTACATACTTAGAACTAAATTTTGCAAAACAGAATCTGCAGTCAATCTAATAAGAATGAAATGTACAGTCGTACCTTTAATATAAGGAAGTCTTTCAAAATGACATTGGTGATTGTCTGAGCTATTAAATATGTTGCCGGTAGAACTAAAAACCAAGTAACAATAAAACTGTATGGTTCAGGCAGCTGCAATAAAGGCATCACACTATTTAATGTCCAAAAATCTTGAAAAACAATCCCAGTGTCCATCAAAGCAGTATTTCTTAATTATTTGCTATACTTAGAGAGAATAAATTTGAAATCACAAAAAGAAAGAAATAAATGATATTATTCCATAAATGCTTAAAACCAATCTATTAGAATGGTAAATATATGCAGGGAATTTGACCACATGAGAGAACAGTAAGAACTAAGAACTCCAGTTCTTATCTAAAGTCTAACCTCCACAATAATAATAGAATTATTTGAATTTCCATTTAGTACATAAGAGAAACAATAATAACAGAGGGTTGTATAATGAAAGGATTTACTCAAGAGCCAAGTAAAAGGTAAAGGTGTACCCTTCCCTCTAAAACTCAAAACAGATAACTGTCCAAAAGGTCACCAGAGACATTATAGATACATTTGCATAATGCTCATTTTTGGAGATGTACAATGCAGGAGCATCCTGCATTAGCATGTGACACACTGTGCAGTGATGGTAACAAACTGCTTAGAGGCTGCAAGCGTTGAATTTCTGTATACCATAATTTCCTAGATCAGATTTATTGCTTATACCCATCAAATTGATAGGCATATCATATTCAATAATATTTGTAGAAGCAATATATTGTATCAGTAGCTGGATGAAACGTGACTTGTACAAAACTTTTTGAAGGACAAGCCAAGAGATGTTTCTTCCATATTTCCCATTTCAAACAAAAGTTATATATCAGCTACAGGATGAAAAAAAAACAGCACACATAAGGAGCTAAATTCTAATGTTTAACTTGGAGACCTGTTTCTCCCCCATCTATGCATACAGATAATATTATGTCTTCCCCACTTTCAGAATTTATGATAGTGGTCATTGTTCTACTGCAAGGTTGTGGAAGCATAAAAGCCTTAGATGAGTCTTGTATAGGCAACACCATGCTAGTCAATGCTTGGGAAAGGAGATACAGAGATGGTGAGGATTATTGAGTTCCAAAAGTGTAATCCCTTGCGTCAATCATACAACAAAGTTCCCTATATGTGGCAATAGTATTTGTTTCTCCAATGACAGATAGCAATAGCATAGTGCTTTATTCTCCTTATTGCTGATAGAATTGCTAGTTTGGCTCAATACTCATGGATTGGCATGGATGTAATGCTAATATAAAATCCATCGCTTGCCCATACAGTTGTATTTGTACATCTTAAATGGTTTATTTGTATGCATGGTTTTCATATGTGGTGAGAGCTATAAAGAAGTTTCCACAAGTATTGGTGAATTTGGCTAGAGGTAGCAGAGACACACTAAGTGCGTAATGACAAAAGAACTCTTTTTTGTGTCCAAGGAATGCAGCCTGTTATGAAGGCTTGGAAGCATTGAGGGTGGTGCTCGTAGGGTTGTGGCATAGATGTGAATCCATCTATAAGTTTATGCTTGTCAAGCAGTGATAACAAATTTAAATGGCATCAAATCTTGGAAAGTTTGTGGTTTAGCATCTGTACAAGCTGAAGAATTGTGGTATCCCATATATTTGCATTTAGAAATTTTCTTCACTCTCCATGTAATGTCCTCTTTTTTATCCCTATGCTTTCCAGTGGTCGATAACCCTTTTCCGAAGTCCCGTGGGCTACTCGGAGGCATTTTTAGGGTTTCCTATTTTCTAGGAGGTATCTTTCTAAGTTTTTAGGGGATGGTTGCAGGAGTTTTCCAATATGTTTTTTGGGTCTCTCTGGGTTTTCTGAGAGCTTCAGTGGGCAATTACATGCATTTTGATCAATGCCTATTTTTGGACTTACTATTTTAGTAAGTTACGACGGCTACCCAGAATGTGCTCAAATGGTGTTTGGAGTCACTTACTATTTTTAGCAGTATGCTATTTTTAGTAAGTGTTATTTATGGCAATGTGGTTTGGCAGCAATACAACAGTGGGTTACTATTTTTGGCAATGTAGCAATGCAGCATATGGCATGCTAATATTTTTAGTTGTGGCTTCTCCAACATTCTTGGAGTTCAAAAAAGGAACGTTGCAACTTTAGTTCATTTTCTATTTTTAAATCGCCTTTTCACCCCCACGCCATGCATGCTGGTTAAAACTCAAAATTTTCAAAATATGACAATCTAGGTCTCTTCAAAGTGACCTTGTCTACAAAACCCAAATCTCAGTTTTTCGGCCCTACTTTTAGGAAAATTTCTAAAAATAGACTTTTTTCTAGGTTTTTCTGGGTTTCTTCTCAAATGGATACTGGCAAAATTTTCTAAAAATAGAAAGTTTCTAAAAATATAATTTTTGTTTCCAAGGCTCAAACTGATTTTGATTGGTTGAAAATACTTCCTGATCAGGCTGGTCTAGTCAGAATCGTCAAAAGATTAGTTTTTCTGGTGGGTCTATTCTGCTTTTTCAGAAGCTAAATCAAGAGCTCCAAGGTCATCAATAGAGGACGGTCAACTGCCAAGTGTCCGATTCAAGGTATTAAACACTCCACAAATCGAGAAACGACAGAGGATGCTCAAGGAACGAAGAACGAAGGAGGGGAATCTGAAAACTCTTGAAAACTATGAAAACTTTTCTAACACTGGAGATGTTAGGCGCCCCTGTCCAGTCAAGGTGCCTAGCTGTTCATGCCTTGGCATATTTTTCAGTCCTTGGCAATCGAAGCACGATCAATGGTGAAGTCAGCTACCGAGCGTGGAGTGGAAAGTGAGGAAAAAACAAAAGGTTGAAAAAATGAAAATAATAATAACTCTAGCAAGTAAAGGCGCCCTGGCTAGCCAGGGGCACCTAGCATTTCAAGGGCTCAGATGTTGGAGTTAGGGTTTGTGCATCCAAGACATCCTCCTAAAAATTCTTCTAGCTTCACCGAAAAACTGTTGGCACAATTCACACTTACGCACCCAAGAGTACGTGTCCTGAAAAAGTGTGGGCCAGTAATACTTTGCTCTCAGGATTTTGTGAGCGGTTACTGGCGCTGAGAAATGTCCACCACATGCCAAATCATGGTAAGACTTCAGCAACTTTTGCTGTTGTTCTTTATCAACACACCTGAGAAATGTCCCGTCCATTGCATGCTTATACAAGCCGCTATCCCACAAGACGAAACTAGCTGACTTCAGCTTGACGGTCCTTTTTTCTTTTGGAGTTAAGTGATTAGGACATTCTCCGTATGTCAGGAAGTGAGCTATGTTGGAATACCATTCATCAGTGGTGCTGACAAATAGTACCATAGGAAGTGTACTGGGATCAACCTCTTCATCTGAGACCTCTTCATCCCCTGAAATTTCTTCATCTGGATTATTTTCTGCAATAAGCTGACAAAGACCACATCCACGTATCAATTTAGTGGATTTAATTTCCAGATCATATTCCTGAATCTTGGCAATCCAGTTGCCTCTTTTCGTTCCAAATTCCTGTTGTGTGAGAATAGACTTGACGGTCGAATCTGGAACAAGAACTTTCACATGACTGCCCAGAATGTAGAACCGGAAATGTTTGACAGCTTTTACGACTGCAAAAGCATGCTTTTCCATCTGAGAATATTTCAACTCGTAATTCTTTAGAGGGCAACTCATGAATGCAATGGGGGATTCGAAACCCTCATCATTTTCCTGCACCAAAATTGCTGATAGCGTATGCTCGGAAGCATAACTATACATCACAAAATCTTTGGTGTAGTTAGGGCAAACCAATACAGGCGCATGGGCAATGGCCTCCTTGATGTCATCGAACGCTGCTTTGCCTTCTGCCGTCCAGTGAAACGTGGCATTACCCTTCATCATATTTACAATGTGACGAGTCTTTTCAGCAAAATCTGGGAGAAACCTCCTTAAGAAGTTTACCTTGCCGAAAAAAGAATGAACGGCTTTCTTGCTTGACGGAAAAGCGAGGGACTTGATTCCATTGACTCTTTCCGAGTCAATCTTGATTCCTTCGGCAGACACTACGTGACCAAGAAGTTTACCTTCCGTCACCCCAAAAGTTGACTTCTTGGGATTGAGGAAAATGCCGTGCTGACGGCATCTCTCTAGAGTTTGTCTCAAATGATAGAAATGTTCATGACGTTGTTTAGAGAAAACCGTAAGATCATCAAGATATACCACAATGAACTTACCCATCACGTCGCGGAAAGCAAGATCCATGGCACGTTGGAATGTAGCGCCAGCGTTGATCAAACCAAAAGGCATCCTACGATACGCAAAGGTTCCCCATGGTGTTGTGAAAGCGGTTTTATGTTGATCGCTTGCATTTACCTCAATTTGATTATAACCGGAAAATCCGTCTAGCATGGAGAGCATCTCGGATCCAGTTACATTTTGTAGAACTTGGTCCATCACTGGAAGTGGGTAATTGTCTTTGAGAGACAATTGATTAAGATTTCTGAAATCTACACAAATGCGGATTTCACCATTCTTCTTATGAACGGGGACGATATTGGCTATCCACGTTGAATGATGGATAGGGAATATTATCCGTGCGTTTAGCATCTTTTGAACTTCCGCCAAAATAGTTCCAGAGATCTTGGGATTGTACTGCCTCTGCTTTTGTTTGTAAGGCAAAGCTCCAACCTTGAGAGGAATGTCATGTTGCACTTCCTAAGGCCGAAATGACTTTAGATTGTCATATGAATACGCCAAGACGTCAATGTACTCCTGCAGTAGCTGAGCAAACTGTTTTCTTTCTTCGGCCGTGCAACATTTGCCAATGTTGACGATCTTAGGATTGGCTTCAGTTCCCAAATTTATTTGTTCAATCTCATTAGATGAGTCAGAATCTGAGAGTTGCTTCTTTACGTGGCAATCATGCTTATCAAAAAGCTTTTCCAAGGATACCAATCCTTTAGGGATCTTATTCCCTTTGAGTTGTAGATATTCCTCGCCTGTAACAGGGTCTATATCGGACACGGATTCTTGAAGCAAAGAATCGCTGCCCTCAAAATACAACTCATCAAAATTCTCTGCTTTCTCAAGAAAGGCGATAATTTGATGGTCATCATTGAAAATCTGCCAGTTCTCTGAATTGTCAGGTACACTTGGGCGGAAAACCAACTCTATGGTGTAAGTAGAACCTTGAAAATCTTTGTGTGGTACTAAGAGCGTGGCAGAGATTGCGAGGGAATCAGCTCTAGTATTGTATTCTCTGGGAACAATAGAGATATCAAAAGCTTCGAATTCCTCAATGGAATCCCATACTAGATTACGATAATGCCTAAGTCTCTCATTCTTTGTTTGATAGAGATTTCTCACTTGACATACTATCAGCTCGGCATCACCTTGTGCATGAAGATTTTTTATACCTTTCTTCAACGCAACTTGCATTCCTAGCAACAGGGCTTCATACTCGGCGGTGTTATTGGTGTTGTCAAACTGTAGCTTGAAGGAGAAAGGGAAAAAATTTCCTGATGGTGAGATGAAAAACATTCCTGCTCCAGAACCGGTCGAAGAGCAGCTACCATCAAACTCGAGCAACCAGACACCGTTGGAATCACCAACTGGAACAGTGTCGAAGTCCAAAACTTCATCATCTGACGGAGATTCATGGTCGGAGATAGACAAATCTCTTGAGGACGTTTCATTTGAAGTTGAAGAAGTGTCATCCTTCTCTAACTCATTTTGAGTCGAGGATTCTCCTACCTCATTTGTCTGTAGGTAGTAAGTTCCCACGCCTGATGATTCGAACAAAATCTGAGCTCTGGGATCATCTGACTCAACAACTGAAAACTTTGATTCCTTTTCAGGAATCAGCTTTTGCATCACACCTTTTACTGGTATTCTTGCTTCGGACATATCCATACTTAGTTCTCCTCCAACATCTTTGCAGAAATTGCGTCCGAGGAGGATACCGTAGGAAGCCGGTACATCGGCCACGAGGACCGTCATCTTTATTTTCTTTTCTGGGTATGCGGCGAATGCGTATTGTGCATCTTTGATCTGACCTATCAATGGCACTTGTTTATTCTCCATGGAAAAGCAACGGCTGAAGGTTTTGGTCATTTCAAGGCCTAACGCAGTAGCTACCTTGGCGGGCATAACATTGTCAGATGCACCAGAGTCTATGACACAGTTACTCAGCTTGAAACCATTTACAAGTAGGGAGATGAAAAATGGATCAATGCGTCCAGAAGCAGTTGGAGGATTAGATACAAGGTTACTCTGTGATACTTTGGGTTTAGGAGTAACTAGGATGTCAGGAGGAGTATCCCGACTTGGGGAGATCTTTTTATCATTTACGAACTTGACAAGCCTGTCAAATTGGTCGGGGTTGGCTTTGAGGTATTCAGCCTCGGACATTTGAACCTTGGTTTTCTTGGCATGGTCAATGATGTCGAAAGCCTGGAAAGAACTTTGTAGGTTGGAAGTCGTAACTTCGCTGATTGGTTTCACAAAAGGCACACTGGTCTTTGGAACGGGAGGATTAGCTTTAGGAATAACGGGAGTTGACGAAGAAGAACGAGGTGCACTTACTTGTGGATTTGCTGCTTTCTTAGGTTGCCAAGGGAGGGGAGATCCTCTTTTGGCAATCGTTATGGGCGGCTTTTCCTTTTCTGGAACAGCAGCAGCCTGAGCTTTGTCAAGTTGATTTTGTTGATGCCGTGTAAAAATAGCGTAAGTGTCAGTCACCAGGTCATCTTCTTCTTCTTCTTCTTCTTCCATCATTTGCAAATAGCTTGTTGGGTGAAAATTATGTAATCAGCTTTCGATAGATTACACAACTTGGACTTCAGCCACAGCTATGTGAGATGTGAATCTCTCCTCTCGGAAAGGGGAGGCGCCCTTCTTACTGCTAAGAGAAACAATAGTAAATCACACAAGTAATTACAAAATGTACACGAAATTCCGAGTGGGGGTGTTACATTCATCCTTCTCTCTTTTTTCAGAGAAGATGTTTACAATGCTTCACGTGTTGGAAGTTCCGAATTCTTGATAACTTGAAACGAACAACTAGCAGTAATACCAATATCCTATCTCGTCAAAGCGAAGCGTAGAGATACCAGAAGTAATTAACAACAAACAAATAAATTAAAAAGGGAAAGCTCACGAAGGCACAAAGTCGTTCCGTAGCTTTATCAATGTTGGATCTGCATAAACGTATGTTTGCTACGTTAGAAGCACAAAGTCTTCTTAGGCAACAATTCTTCAAACAGCATGAACGATTACAAGCACAAAGTCTTGTAGATCATCCAACAAAAGTGTTAATAGCACGAACGATTACAAGCACAAAGTCTTGTAGATCCTTCGACAAAGTATCCAAGAGTATGAATAATTACAAGCACAAAGTCTTGTAGATTATCCAACAAGAACATGCAAGAGCATGAATGATTATAAGCGCAAAGTCTTATAGATCATTCAACCAATGATAAAAGAAATACAATGCAATCTAAATAACGAATGTAACACAAAGTTTACATCAACTACTTAGAGTCTTTCAGATTCCTCGAACTAATCACTACCAAATCAGATCAACTTACAAAAGTATCGAATCCAACGCAAAGTTTGGCTTGCAATCCTTTTCTTTATTGATTGAATCTCATTCACAAAGCATGAACGCAAAGTTTCACAAGTTTGCTTACAAAAGGGCAGCACTTCGTTGCAAAAGGCTAAAAGATAAATTACAATGAAAATCCCTCACATTATATAGAAAGAGGGATGAGCAAAAGAAGGAAAGAGATTGAGAAAATCAGGGAGAGTTAGGTGAGCGATTTTAGGAAATCTCACCTAACTTTGACCAAAGTCAAAGTGTAATTTGTTTTGAAAATGTTACATCTTTGGACTTGGTGTAATTACAATTTACAAAATGACATTCGAAAATGTCGAGAAATATTTACAAGATGCATAAAGGGATGCACCGGAAATGTCTAACACTGGAGAATAGGGGGCCGCTTCACGTCTCTTTGCATTGGGCGCGGAAGTCTTCAAATTTCCTCCTAGTCTCCTGCACGAACTTCTCATCTGGACCAACGGTGTAATCCACAATGGTGTGAATTCTCGTGATCGATCTCATGGTAGATGAGTGAACCTTTTTGCACCTATCAAGATGCGTCTTCAGGTTGTCCAATGTGAGCCTAGTATCACAAATGATGTTCAGCGAAGCTTCTGAGAAGTCTGAACTGTCGATCAAATTCGTGATGGCTTCCTTGAAGATCAGGGATATTTCTGTGGCCGGTAGGAAGATACGATTGTCTTCAAGAAGTTGACCAGGCAACTCTCTGATACTTTTGTCAAGAATGTTCGATGCGTCGACATCTTCCTGTACTTGGTGAAGATCTTCAATGAGGGATTGAACCACTTGAATCCTGTGTTTTAGTGATTCTTTTACCTCTACAAACTTTTCTTTGTCGGGAATTACCCCAACCTCCACCAATTTGCTGAGCTTTACTGTTTCATTTCCGACCATGACAATGGCATTTTTCCATGTCTCTGGCTCTTGGGAAAATGCGCTCTTTTCTTTATCAAAGCTCTGTGGTGAGCTTGGCCAACATGGTGGTTTTCTCATCCGCCAGCCAAAATTATCTGAGATCCGTGTTCGATGATCTTTTCAACAAAGTCATACAACACCTAGCCTTGGTGAATTTCTCGGCTTTCTTGGCAGTGGGTCTTCAATACTGCTTGTCGGTTGTGCATTACTTGGAGAACCGGCAGTCTCTTTAGCGGTGGCGCAATGCTCTGCCCTCTGTTGTGTACATGTTACGAGATTGCTCAACTTTGTCCACCTTCCTGCCAAGATATCAAAGTGACTTGCGCATCGGCTTTTGCACTTTCGTTGGTAACCTTGCCAAGTTGGACCTTTGTTACTGTGTAGTCCTCCATATTGACATCACCTTCTTGATTCGGAGGTATGCCAATTTCAGCATACTTATGGCCAGACTTATCAACATTCAGCCTCGAGTATACTTTTGCCTTCTTCTTCCCTTTGGCTTTTGGAAGAACTATCTCTTCAAGGTCGAGCTCCTTTGGAGAAATCATTTGCTTTTTACGCTTCGACACTTGTGATATTAGCCAAGGAGGAAGAAAAGAAGTGTGAACTTCTGGATTTACTGTCAAGTCAGTCGCCATTACCACCTCTGAAGTTATTGTCACATCTGAACTCACCATTGGTATCGTGACAATTGGAGAAGTGTTTGTCATCAGTGCTCCTGTAGTTGACACATTGAGCTGATCACGCATTGACTCATTCATGAAACGATTGAATTCGTTCTCAGAAGTGATATCATACGTTGGCGAAGACAAGCTAGGAATGGGCGATGGTGGGCTTGACAGTATATCAACCGTATGGATGCTTGTCACTGAAGGAGTATCAAGCTGGGTTGATGCTGCAGGGATAGGGGATATCTCGGCTGCAGGAATGCTTGTGGTAGGAATAGGTGACGAGGGAACAGGAGGTGGAGGAGTTCTTGACTCAAGAGGGGTATGAGGAACGTTTGAAGTCACGGGCGATGATGTTCTGTGGATTTCCTCAACTACATTCTCGGGAGGAAAGTAGTTATTTCTTCATCATGCTCGGGTTCCTGTTGATCACCCTCTTGTCTCTCCGAATTGGCTCACCTTCAAGTCACCTTCAGATCCTTCTTCAGAATCTTCATCAGACTCTTGCCCGCTTTCAGAAACCTCTTCGGCATCGGAGTCTGCTTCTGCTGAATCTTCATCTTCAGCGGATTGGTCGCTTGAAGTATCTTCTTCATCGGAATCTATCTCCTCTGAGATGGGCTTTTTACCCTTAGAGCGAGATGGATGAGATTCCGTCTTCTCTGTCTCTTGGACAGCCTGGGTATCTTTCTTACCAACAGTGAACTTGATCCTAGGGCCTCTCCGTGAAGAAGTGGGAACGGCCGCTGATTTGTTTTTGTCGCGGAGTTCTTGCTGTTGGCGTGCTTCTGCCTCGGACTCTTCTCCTTCTGAGTCTGTCCTGAAACTTTTCATTGTATGACCATGTTTGTGTAACCATTCTTCTGTGTTGGCTAAGATTGGTCTCAGCCTTTCTCTCATGCTGGTGACCTCTTTTCTAGACCACTGTATTGCAGGCAACGGCCTCTTAGCAATGCCTTGCTCATCATAGACAGCGTTCATGATATCACCTGGATCCTCAAAATCCTCTGGTAGGTCAGCGATACCAAGATCTCTAATTTGTTGAACTTGTTATCACAGAATCTAGCAGCGCTCGTTCCACGGATAACCCCCCTACGAAACTTGTCCGTTTCCTAGGATTCGTGAAGTTCCAGCACGCATAACGAAGTGATTTTCAAGCCACCTCGAAATGCGTTCCTAAGTCTCGAATAGTCAATTCGAGCATTCCCCCATGTTCGCCTCGCGAAGACCTTCGAAACGAGCTCCTTCGCGGTCTCACTATTAGGTACTTGGCGGTGTGAAAATGCGATTGGCGAAAGATGCGCTCACATACGAAGCCAAAATTGGCTAAGTGCGAAAATGCAAAGGTAGCTAAAATTTAAGCCCTACATGATGACTTTTCCAAAATGTAGTAAGCTCTAAATTTTAGCGCCATTACACTTTTTCCTGACACTTTAAACTTTTTCTGGCCCTGGCGCGTTTCTTCATCTTTTTGGCATTTTTCGTCAATCGTGCCACTTTTCGTGCCTAAATTTATTGCTCGACTTGAGTTAGGTTTTTGATTTTCCTTTTCACTTAAAAGTGTCTTTGTTCACTATTTTCATTGTTTATGGTCTTTGTTCTTCTTTTCTTCTTGCTGGGCGAGTTCTTCTCAAGCTGCAATCACGTGTTTTGGAAATTCGAAGTTCTTCTCTAGCGTTTTTCGCGTTTCATCTTTGTAAGTTGTTACCATTGCTTTCTCTTTATTCTCCAATTTCAATGGCAACTCCATGCAGACAAAATTTTCCAACTCAGAGCGCCATTTCCATTCATCCCTACATTTGTTTTACCAAAAATGTGCTCAAGATGCTGAAGCGCCAAAATTTAGCGCCATGACATGTTGAAAATGCCAGAATATTTTCTAACTCTGAAAAGTGCAAGGGCGCTAAAATTTAGCGCCCCTGCATCAAAGTCAATTTTCCTGAGATGTAAGGGCGCTGAATTTTAGCGCCCTTACACTTTTCACAATCTTTTTTCAGACTTAAGTCATTTTTTGTGCAATGGAGCAGAATTTTAGCACCTTTGCACTTTTCTTCCAGACTTAGTCATTTTTTGTGCAATGGAGCTGAATTTTAGCACCTTTGCACTTTTCTTCCAGACTTAGTCATTTTTTGTGCAATGGTGCTGAATTTTAGCACCTTTACACTTTTGGCAGTTTTTATCTTAGTCTCTTCAAACTCGCTCTCTTTCCATTCCGGACCCCGTTTCTTCACTCCCGCATCGTTTTGTGTGCCTTGTCATCGTTGCTCGTTTCACGCTTCCCAATGCTGCTTTTTCTGCTAACGCCTGTTGATTCACCATCCTTGCAGTTACTCTCCAGATCTCGTCAAGTGATCCCGAATGTGACGTCCTTTGATCTTGGTTCTTCCAAATAAAAAGTTCATGCAGGAGACCAGGAAGAAGTATGAAGACTCCGCGCCCAAGCAAAGAAAAATGAAGAAGCTTCCTATTCTCCAATGTTAGACATTTCCGGTACATCCCATTATGCATCTTGTAAATATTTCGACATTTTGAATGTCATTTTGTAAGAATTGTAAATTACACCAGGATCTAAAAGATGTAATATTTTCAAAACAA
Organism: Sequoia sempervirens; assembly: GCA_007258455.2. Classification (NCBI taxonomy): domain Eukaryota; kingdom Viridiplantae; phylum Streptophyta; class Pinopsida; order Cupressales; family Cupressaceae; genus Sequoia; species Sequoia sempervirens. Next base: position 167,987,843 of record VDFB02270651.1, on the reverse strand, counting down.
ATTACACTTTGACTTTGGTCCAAGGATAAGGTGAGATCTCCTAAAATCGGCTCACCCTAACTTTCCACGATTTTAATCTCTTTCCTTCTTTTGCTCATCCCTCTTTCTATATAATGTGAGGGGATTTTCATTTATCATAAATTATCTTTTACAGCCTTTTGCAGCCTTGAAGTTAGCACCTGCCCACTTTTAATAAAGCAAACTTGTGAAACTGCGTTCATACTTTGAATGAGATTCAATCCAATAAAGAAAGAGTTACCAAAATAGGCTTTGTGTTGGATTCGATACTTTTGTGAGTTGATCTGATTTGGTAGTGATTAGTTCAAGTAATCTGAAAGACTCTAAGTAGTTGATGTAAACTTTGTGTTACATTTGTTATTTAGATTGCATTGTATTTCTTTTATCATTGGTTGAATGATCTATAAGACTTTGCGCTTATAATCATTCATGCTCTTGCATGTTTTTGTTGGATAATCTACAAGACTTTGTGCTTGTAATTATTCATGCTCTTGCATACTTTGTCGAAAGATCTACAAGACTTTGTGCTTGTAATCATTCGTGCTCATTGATACTTTTGTTGGATGATCTACAAGACTTTGTGCTTGTAATCGTTCATGCTGTTTGAAGAATTGTTGCGTCAAAGAAGACTTTGTGCTTCTAACGTAGCAAACGGTACGTTTATGCAGATCCAACATTGATAAAGCTACGGAACGACTTTGTGCCTTCGTGAGCTTTCCCTTTTTAATTTATTTGTTTGTTGTTAAT